>CAUYRT010028478.1:0-30419 GCA_963574885.1 Lepilemur ruficaudatus
TTAGCCGGGCATGGTGGTGCATGCCTATAGTCCCAGGTACTCGGAGGCTGAGGCAGGAGGATCGCTTGAGCCCAGGAGTCTGAGGTTGCTGTGAGCTAGGCTGACGCCACGGCACTCTAGCCTGGGCAACAGAGTGAGACTCTGTCTCCAAAAAAAAAAAAAAAAAATGTGGCATATGTATACCATGGAGTTCGACTCAGCCACAAAAAACAATGGTGATCTAGCACCTCTTGTATTATCCTGGATAGAGCTGGAACCCATTCTACTAAGTGCAGTATCCCAAGAATGGAAAAACAAGCACCACATCAAATTGGTTTTAACTGAACAACACTTACGTGCACATATAGTAATAACATTCATCAGGTGTCGGGCAGATGGGAGGAGGGAGGGGGGATGGGTATATACACACCTAATGGGTGCAGTGTGCACCATCTGGGGGTTGGACATGTTTGAAGCTCTGACTCAGGTGGGGCAAAGGAAATATACGCAACCTAAATATTTGTACCCCCGTAATATGCTGAAATAAAAAAAAATTTTTAAAGAAAGGAGTGATACAATTGCTTAGTGCAGTTTGGGAAGGCTTCCTGGAGGAGAAATATTTTTGAGACTTAATTGAAGTCAACAAACAAGATGCAAGATGTGCAGCTAAATGGATCCAGGAGAGGGAAGTTGAACCTGGGAATGAGGTAAATCAAGAAATCTGTGATAGCTATCATTACACATCCCAATAACCCTCATGTGGAAGAGGTACTTCTCCCACATACAGGAACTAGTCCTTATTTTCCACTGTGCTCATAGACCTAGCCCAGTCCCTGGCACACACACTGAAGGAGTATGCAGATTTCACAGCAATACCAGGAAGTTACAGGAGACCAATTTCAGCTCCATAACTTTCTAACAATTAGAACTGACTATTAAAGAACACCAATAATAGCTACTGAACACTTTGAATGTGCCAGGAACGAGGCTAAACTCTTTATATACATTGTCTCATTTAAGCCTCACAATAACTGTTTAAGTATCACTGTCCCCATTGAAAAATGAGGAAACTGGCTGGGTGTGGTGGCTCATGCCTGTAATCCTAGCACTCTTGGAGGCCAAGGCAGGAGGATTGCTTGAGGTCAGGAGTTCGAAACCAGCCTGAGCAAGAATGAGACCCCCATCTCTACTAAAAATAGAAAGAAATTAGCTGGACAATTAAAAATATACAGAAAAAATTAGCCGGGCATGGTGGCACATGCCTGTAGTCCCAGCCACTCAGGAGGCTGAGGCAGGAGGACTGCTTGAGCCCAGGAGTTTGAGGTTGCTGTGAGCTAGGCTGACGCCACAGCACTCTAGCCCGGGCAACAGAGTGAGACTCTGTCTCAAAAAAAAAAAAAGAAGAAAAATGAGGAAACTAAATCTCTGAGGTTAATCAATGTAAGCGTGGTGACACACCCTTGGCCGGAGCCTGGGGCAGAACCCGGATGGATGTCCAGCTCTATCTAACTCCAAGCCACGCCAGACGCCGACCTGAAGGTATAGCAGTGCCTCCAGCCCTGGTTGGCCCACACTCCAAGACTCTTGCTCACATGTGGCGCCTTAGCTTTTCATATGCAGAAGTGCATGGTGTTTCCACTGAAGGGCCCTCTTGGGGCAAGGTCAGCCTGAGTCACTGATGGGCAGTTTGGACACCACAAACACAGTTTCTCTGTGCTCTGAACACTGCTATGGATCTAAGCCGCCATAAGCCATCGCTTTCCCTCTGCAGAGCTGACCAAGAGCATTCCTCAGAGGCTGTGCCCTTGCAAGACCAGGATCCATGCACAGCATGCCTCTGCAACCCCTGTCTTGGGTGACAGAATGTCCCAGGATATTAATGATGGTCAGTTAATTTATTTCACACATACTGTGTCCCACGCACTTCACATACTTTGTCTCATTTATTTCTCAAAAATATCTTGAAGTAGGTGTCATGGCCCCATTTTATGGAAGAGGAACTAGAGTGTCAGGGAGATCTATTAATATAGTAATAGAACATTACTTAACAGAGAGGTGATGGTGTAATAGTAAGCATTCTGGACTCTAGAGCCAGTTTGCACAATTTTGGAGCCAGTTCTTGGGCATGTTACATAACTGCTCTATGCCTCAGTTTCTATGTCTGCAAAATAGAGTCATAATAATAGTACCTAATCAGAATGTTGTTATAAGGATTAACAATACTTAACACATATAACTACACTTAGAATAGTTACTGGCATAGTAAATTCTCCAAAAGCGCCAGCTATTTTATTTTATTTATTTATTTGAGATAGAGGCTCACCATGTTGCCCAGGCTAGAGTGCAGCGGCATCATCACAGCTCACTGCAACCTCCAATTCCCAGGCTCAAACGATCCTCCTGCCTCAGCCTTCCGAGTAGCTGGGACTACAGGCATGTGCCACCACACCTGGCTAATTTTTCTGTGTTTTGTAAATATGGGTCTCGCTCTTGTTCAGGCTGGTCTGGAACTCCTGGCCTCAAGCAATTTTCCCACATCAGCCTCCCAAAGTGCTAAGATTACAGGCGTTCTGTGTGAACCATGCCTGGCTGAGCTATTTTATTATTACTATTTTCATGGAACTCTCCCAGAGTCCTGAGTCAACAAGGGATTAAGAAAGATCCTGTCACCAAACCCCTAAAACACAGTAAGAAACCCCAGCTCCCACTCCACATCTGGACTGCTGTAGGTGAAGCCACTTGAGGGGACCCTGTGCAAGAAGGAGAAGGCATTCCTACCTCTCTCCAGCATGTGCCATAAAACTATCTAAGATAAAATCTCAGGGTTTTTTTTTTTTTTTTTTGGAGACAGAGTCTCACTCTGCTGCCCGGGCTAGAGTGAGTGCCATGGCGTCAGCCTAGCTCACAGCAACCTCAAACTCCTGGGCTCAAGCGATCCTCCTGCCTCAGCCTCCCGAGTAGCTGGTACTATAGGCATGCACCACCATGCCCGGCTAATTTTTTCTATATATATATATATATTTTTAGTTGGCCGATTAATTTCTTTCTATTTTTAAGTAGAGATGGGGTCTCGCTCTTGCTCAGGCTGGTTTCGAACTCCTGACCTTGAGCAGTCCGCCCGCCTTGGCCTCCCAGAGTGCTAGGATTACAGGCGTGAGCCACCGCGCCCGAAGATTGAAGATTTTTTATGGTGAATGCCCAACTCTGTCTGGTGGCTGGTAAATTTAGTACATTGTAGCATGAGAGGTGTTAGGGTGTTGTGTGCAGTCACTTGGAACACTACTGCTGTCCTCAGTCCTTGAGTCTAGGGGAGGCATCATTTGTTCTGTGTTGGTGTTTGCATAATAAGGACTTTTTGTTCTGTTTCATTAAAGGACATGCAGCCCTGATAACACTTAAAACTGTAGTGGAAAAAATAGACCATTAAGATTAAAAAATGTCATGATAGAATTTTTCTTGAACATTGTTGGATATTATTGCCTACTTGAAGAAAGCCTTATATTATGTCTTATATATAAGAACATCTTATTACATATATAAAGTATTTTGCTTATATGTTTTCCAAATTCTAAATTCTAACTCTTGAACTGCTTTGTTTTTGTTCCTAAATTTTAGAATGGTCAGTTTTCCATTTAATGTCATCAGTATCTCATATGTTACAATGTTGGGCGTAGTAAATTTTTATGTAGCTTTTTAAAAACCTTTATTGAGATATATTTGACACATTTTTACAGTGTACAATTTGGTGAGCTTTAAACAACATCACCACAAAGTGGTGCCTTGGTAATCCCTCTGTCTGCCCCATCGCAGCCAACCACGGATCTGCTTTCTGTTGCTGCAAGTTAGCTGAATGCTCAGTGGACTAGGATCTGATATGAGTTGAATCATACTGTGTGCTCTTTGTCTGGCTTCTTTTATTCAGCAAGATGATTTTGAGAATCATCCGTGTTGTGTATTTCAATTTACGTTATAGATTTTTAACCATAGCTTCTATTTGAGTTCCTACTTCTCAATGAGAAGTACCACTTTTTTGAAAACTGTTGACCTCTTTTTGAATTTGATTGAGAAACATCTTGAATAGTAACCTTAGTGAAAATCTTAAAAGAGGGTTACACTATATTGGCCTTGTGAAAGTCCAGCTAAAATAATTAACTTATATTTAGGTAAAGTCCTCATGTGTTTTCATTGAAAACTCTTTAGGCTCCTAACCAGTATATCATGTCACCTTGATGACAAGCGTTTTTTTGGAAATAAAGAATGAATATTAAATGTCTTGTGTTTGCTTTGAAAGGTGCCTTCTGTCTAGTGATAATTCTGTAATCACCAATTACTAATTTGTTTTTTGTTCCAGATCTTTCCCAGAGTTCAGCTATGGGTGTAAGAGGTTTGCAAGGATTTGTGGGGAGTACCTGCCCGCACGTGTGCACAGTGGTAAATTTGAAAGACCTGGCAGCACACCACCGAAGCCGGCATCCCGCGTGTACTCCCACTGTGGTGGTGGATGCCATGTGTTGTCTCAGGTACTGGTACACTCCGGAATCTTGGGTCTGCGGTGGCCAGTGGCGAGAATACTTTTCTGCCTTGCGAGACTTTGTTAAAACCTTCACCACTGTGGGCATCAGGCTGGTGTTCTTCTTTGATGGCACGGTGGAGCAGGGTAAGCGGGATGAGTGGGTGAGGCGAAGACTGAAGAACAGCAAGGAGATCAGCAGGATTTTCCATCATATCAAGTCGCACAGGCAGCAGCCCGGCAGAAACATGTTCTTCATCCCCTCGGGTCTAGCCCTGTTCACACGATTTGCCCTGAAGACCCTGGGTCAGGAGACTTTTTGCTCATTGCGGGAGGCAGACTACGAGGTCGCTTCCTACGGTCTCCAGCATAACTGTCTGGGGATTCTTGGGGAAGACACGGATTACTTAATCTATGACACTTGCCCCTACTTTTCTATTAGCGAGCTCTGTCTAGAGAGCCTGGACACTGTCATGCTCTGTAGAGAGAAACTCTGTGAGAGCCTGGACCTCCACCTGGCAGACCTTCCTCTGCTGGCCTGCCTACTTGGCAACGACATCATCCCAGAGGGCATGTTCGAAAGCTTTCGGTACAAGTGCTTATCTTCCTATACCTCTGTGAAAGAAAACTTCGACAAAAAAGGCAATGTTATCTTAGCTGTGTCAGATCATATATCTAAAGTTCGTCGCTTGCATCAAGGTGAGAAAAAATTAGAAGACATATTACCTTTGGGACCAAACAAAGCTCTTTTTTATAAAGGAGTGGCATCCTATCTTTTGCCAGGACAGAAATCGCCATGGTTTTTCCAGAAGCCCAAAGGTATAACAACTTTGGACGAACCAGTAATAACCATGAGTTCAGACCCTGAATCCAAGCAAGACGTTCCCGTGTGTACAGACCCTGAATCCCAGCAAGACGTTCCCATGTGTACAGACCTCGAATCCAGGCAAGAAGTTCCCATGTGTACAGACCCTGAATCTAAGCAAGAAGTTCCTGTGTATATAGACCCTGAATCTAAGCAAGAAGTTGCCTTATATGCGGATCCTGTATCCAAGCAAGAAGTTTCCGTGTGTGCACACCCTGACATCCAGCAAAAATTACCTATAGCAACAGACTCTGAATTTAAGCTAGAAGCTTCAATTTGTACACACCCTGAAATTGAACAAGAAGACCCCATGAATATGGGGTCTGAAATAAAGCAACAAGTAACCATGGTTTCAGACACTGAAATCCTAAAGGTACGTGGATGTGCCCACCTAAATCTAGTATGTCATAATTGAAAACATCTCCACTGATGAATTTGTTAGTGAATATTTGTTGACTACCTTCAGTGGTTGAGGCACTGTGGGAGAACACAGCAGGAATCTGTGAGTCTGGTTGGAAAGAATGACATCATGTATATAAAAATCATATTGTAACCTACGTGTGATATCGTCATGTGAATATTATAGAAAAGAGGTGTAGGAACTCAAGAGACCCACTCAAGGTCATGGGTCGGCATACAGGGAGAAGTTACCCAAAGAGGCAGAATTTGAGTGAGACCTTAACGGGGGCCAGAATTTGCTTTGAACAGGCAAAGTCTTGGGGTTGCAGAAGCGCTGTCATCTGGAGCACAGAAAGAGCAGTCAGGCTGGAGCGTAGGGTTTGAGGGAAGGAGCGGAGAGGGAAAATGGAAAGGTCAGACAGTCACAGCCAGATTGTGAAGGTTGCTAATGCCACACTAGGCATAGACTTAGTTTTGAGAGTATCACAGGGCCTCGGAAGACTTGACGAGGGCCACAGTGCATCAAGCACCTGTCTTGGGTGTGGTCCTGTGCCAGGTGTGTTGTGTGTCTTGTCTGAGCCTCTGAAGGCATCATCCTTGTTTTCCAGACAAGGTCTGTGTTCACATGAATGCTTAAAGGCATCTCAACAAGTTAGTGCTCTATGACTATGGTATTACTTAACCCTTTAATATCTTTTTTTTTTAACCTTGCTTAAAGCTATTAGCAGATCTGCCTTGGTTTGAAGAAATTCTAGCAATGAAATAGACATTTTGTCATATATTTAGGTTCTGAAGAGAGTCTTGGATAGTTTTATTATAATCTTACAATAATCATTAGCACTTACTGACAGTGAACTGCACGCCAAGGCCTCATGGTAAGTGATTTTCCTGTATGAACTCCTTGGCACTTTTTAAAAACACATTTCATATACGAAGAAAGTGAGGGGCAGAGAGATTAGTTGATGGGCAGTTAGGTTGATTCTGCATCTTTCCAATTGTGAAGTGTGCAGCAATAAACATAAAAGCGTAGGAATCTTTTTTATATAATTATTTCTTTTCCTCTGGGTAGATCCACGATAGTAGGATTTCAGGATCGAATGATAGTCTACTTTTAGTTTTTTTGAGAAATCTGCATTCTGATCTCTGTAGAAGTTGTACTAATTTATATTCTTACTAACAGTGTGTAACTCTTCCTTTTTCACCACATCCACACCAACATCTGTTTTGTAACTTTTTAATAGTGGCTGTTCAAATTGGAGTTAAGATGGTATCTTATTGTGGTTTTAATTTGCATTTCCCTGATGATTAGTGATGTTAAGCATTTTTTCATGTTTTTTGGCCATTTGTATATCTTTTCAAAAATGCCTGTTCATGTCATTTGCCACTTTTTAATGGGTTGTTTGTTTTATTCTGAGTTGAGTTTCTTGTAGATTATGGGTATTAATCATTTGTTAGGCATGTAGTTAATGAATATTGTCTCCCATTCCGTAGTTTGTCTCTGTACTTTTCTGATTGCTTCTTTTGCTGTGCACAAGCATTTTAGTTTAATTAAGTCCCATTTGTCTATTTTTGTTTTTATTGCATTTGCAGTCTCAGTCATAAATTTTATGTCTAGGCCAATGTCCAGAATAGTTTTTCCAAGGTTTTGTTCTAGGATTTTTGTTGTTTCAGGTCTTACATTTAAGTCTTTGATCCATCTGAGTTAATTTTTGTGTATGGTGAGAGATAGGGATCCAGTTTCTTTCTTCTACATGTGGCTATCCAATTTTCCCAGCACCGTTTATTGAATATTGTGTCCTTTCCCCAGTGTATGTTTTTGCCTCCTTTGTCAAAAATCGGTTGTGGGTATTTGATTTTATTTCTGGCTTCTCTATTCTGTTCCATTAATCTGTATGTCTACTTTTATGCCAGTACTATGCTATTTTGGTTGCTATAGACTTGTATAATTTGAAGTCAGGTAATGTGATGCTACCATTTTTGTTCCTTTTGCTTTGGATTACTTTGGCTGTTTGGGCTCTTTTTTGGTTCCATATGAATTTTAGAATTTTTTTTTCCAATTCTGTGAAAAATGACATTGGTATTTCGATGGGAATTGCATTGAATCTGTAAATCACATTGGGCAATATGTTCATTTTAACAATATTAATTCTTCCAGTCCTTGAGCATGAGGTATTTTTCCATTTGTTTGTGTCAACTACAATTTCTTTCATCAGTGATTTGTAGTTCTTGTAGAGATCTTTCACTTCCTTGATTAAATTTATTCCTGGGTATTTCAATTTTTTTGCAGCTATTGCAAATGGGATTGAGTTCTTGATTTGGTTCTCAGCTTGGTTGTTGTTGGTGTATGGAAATGCTATTGATTTTATAAGCTGAGACTTTGCTGAATTCATTAATCTAGGAGTCTTTTGGAGGAGTCTTTAGGGTTTTCTGGGTATAAGATCATATCACCAGCAAACAGGGATAATTTGACCTCTTCTCCAGTTTGGATGCCCTTACTCTTTCTTGCCTGATTGCTCTGGCGAGGACTTCTAGTACTGTGTTGAATAGAAGTAGTGACAGTGGGCATCCTTGTCTTGTTCCACTTCTTAGGAGGAATGCTTTTTTGATTGCATCCTTTCCTGGCTTTGATAGCAGGATGATACTGGCTTTGTAGAATGAGTTAGGGAGGAATTCCCTCCTTCTTCAGCCTTTGAAACAGTTTCAGTAGGATTGGTACCAGTTTGTAAATCTGCTAGAATTTGGCTGTGAATCCATCTGTTCCTGAGCTTTTTTGGGGGGGGAGTATTTTGTTTTTAAATTACTGATTCAATATCACTACTCGTGACTGGTCTATTTAGGAGTTGTGTTTCTTCCTGGTTCAATCTTGGGAGGTTGTATGCTTTCAGGAATTCATCCATTTCCTCTAGGTTTCCTAATTTCTGAGTATATAGTTCATAATAGTTTCTGATGATCTTTTGTATTTCTGTGGTATCAGTTGTAGTGTCTCCTTTATCATTTCTGATTGTGTTTCTTCAAATAATCTCTCTTCTTGGTTAGTCTAGCTAGTGGTTTATCAGTTTTGCTTATCTTTTCGAAGAACCTTTTTTTTTTTTTTTGAGACAGAGTCTCGCTCACTCTCTTGCACAGGCTAGAGTGAGTGCTGTGGTGTCAGCCTAGCTCACAGCAACCTCAAACTCCTGGGCTTAAGCGATCCTTCTTCCTCAGCCTCCCAAGTAGCTGGGACTACAGGCATGTGCCACCGTGCCCGGCTAATTTTTTTTATATATATTTTTAGTTGGCCAATTAATTTCTTTCTATTTTTAGCAGAGACGGGGTCTTCCTCTGGCTCAGGCTGGTTTCGAACTCCTGACCTTGAGCGATCCGGCCACCCTGGCTTCCCAGAGTGCTAGGATTACCGGTGTGAGCCACCATGCCTGGCCGCCATTCTTTTATTTCATTGATACTTTGTATTTTTTTTTTTTTTGGTCTTTCATTTAGTTCTGCTCTGATCTTTGTTATTTCTTTCTTCTGCTAACTTTGGGTTTGGTTTGTTCTTGTTCTAGTTCTTTGAGATATGCTGTTAGGTTGTTAATTTGTTATCGTTCTACTTTTTTGATGTAGGCATTTAATACTGTAAGCTTCCCTCTTAGCACAGCTTTGGCTGCATCCCACAAGTTTTGTATCAATTTCTAGCTTTATTCCACTGTGGTCTGAAAAGATACTTGATATGATTTCAATTTTTAAAAATTTGTTAAGATTTGTTTTGTGTTCCAAAAGTGTATCTTGGAGAATGTTCCATGTCCTGATGCAAAGAATGTCTGCTCTGTAGTTGTTGGTTGAGATGTTCTGTAAATGTCTGTTAAGTCCATTTGATCTAAAGTCCAATTTAAGTCCAATGTTTCTTTGTTGATTTTCTGTCTTGATCAGTCCAGTGCTTTGAGAGGGGTGTTGAAGTCCCCTACTATTATTGTGTTTCTGTCCAACTCTTTCGTTAGGTCTAGTAATATTCATTTTGTGAATCTGGGTGCTCCAATGTTGGGTGCATATATATTTAGAATTGTTACATCCACTTGCTGAATTGATCCCTTCATCATTATGTTAATATGATGACCTTTGTCTTTTTTACCATTTTTGATTCTAAAGTCTGTTTTATCTGACATAAGTATAGCTACTCCTGCTCGCTTTTGGTTTCTGTTAGCATGGAATATCTTTTTCCACCCCTTTAATTTCAGTTTATATGTGTCTGGATGGGTAAGGTGAATTTCTTGTAAGCGGCATATAATGGAGACTTTTTTATCCATTCTGCCAATCTGTATCTTTTAAGTGGAACATTGAATCCATTTACATTCAAAGTTAATATTGATATGCAAGGCTTTGTTCTTGTCATATTATTAATCGATTTCTAATTGCTTTGTAAATTCTTTCTTTTTCTCTTTTTGTTTTTGTGTTTTGTTGAACTTCTGTCACATTGCCATTTAATTCCTTTCTTCCCTTCCTCTTTTGTGCGATTGTTTTATGAGACCTGTGAGTTTATATTTTCACATGTTTTCATGATGGGTGAATATTGACCTTTCCTTTCCACACTGAAGACTCCTTTGAACATTTCTTATAGAGCAGGTCTGATGGTGACAGATTCCCTCCTTGTTTGCTTGTCTGGGAAAGATTATTTCTCCTTTATTTATAAAGCTTATTCTGACAGGATATAAAATCCTTGGCTGGCAGTTTTTTCCCCCCCAGCACTTTGAAAATGCCATCCCATTCTCTTCTGGCCTGTAAAGTTTCTGCTGAGAACTCCACTCTTAGTCTGATGGGGTTTCCTTTATAGATGACTAGACGTTTTTCTCTTGCTAATTTTAAAACCCTTTCACTTTGACTTTAGTTGTTCTTATAATATGCTGTGATGAAGTCCTTTTTGTAATGTATTAATATTTACCTGAGGATCGTTGGGCATCCTGCATCTGAATATCTGACTCTCACTAATCCGAGGAAGTTTTCATTGACCATTTCCTTAAATAGGTTTTCTAAACTTTTTGATCTCTGTTTTCCCTTGGGAATATGGATAATTTGTAAGTTCTGTTGCTCAAAGGCTTTGCTCATTCTGTTTTATTCTTTGCCCCTTATTTTGTCTGAGTGTGTCATTTCAGAAGACCTGTTTTCAAGTTCTGAGATTCTTTCTTCAGTTTGGTCTAGTCTGTTTTTGAAGATTTTGAATGTGTTTTGTATTTCCTTCAGTGAATTTTTCAGCTCCAGAATTTGTTTGGTTTTTTAAAAAGATATCTCTCTCCTTGGCAAGTTTCTCATTCATATCCTGAACTGATTTTCTGATTTCTTTGTATTGGTTTTCAGATTTCTCTCACATCTTGTTAAGCTTCTTTTGAATCGGTATTTGGAACTCTTTATCTGGCATTACAAGGAATTCTTTCTGATTGGGGTCCATTGGTGGACAGTTGTTGTGGTCCTTTGGTGGTGTCGTATTTCCTTGCTCTTTCATATTTCCTGTCCTTCCATTGACATCTGTGCATCTGATTTATTAGTCGGTCGTTCTGATTTTTTGAAATTGCTTTTGAAGGGGAGAATTTTTTTCTGAAGGTGTGTATATATATTGTTGGTTGAGTAGGGCACTTTGGCTTTGATTTTTGGTGCCTGCAGTAGTGTGGTCTCTGTATGATTTCTTGGGCAGTACACATGGCCCATGGTGTCTGTGATTTCTGCAGTGGCTTAGGGAACAGTTATTAGTTGGGGTGGTGAATCTTGCTGGGAACTCAAATGGCAGCCGAGCCAGTCCTCAGGCCCAGTGGTGGCAGCTGTTGGCTGAGTGTGCCTGATTTTAGGCCCCTGAGCAGCTTATGCCAGCAGCGATGTTAGTGTATGGGGGGGGGGCAGAATTCTTGGGCCTTTAGGTGGCTTGCTTGGAAGCTGGGAGTTGGAGCAGAGGTCAGGTGTGTGGGCAGCTCTCAGGCCCCCCTGAGCAGCTGGTGTGATGTGGGAGGTGGCAGTAGCGGTGCTGGAGCTGCTCACTAGGACCCAGGTGGTCCATGTTGGTGTTGGCGGTAGTTGCAGTGGGTTGGGCAGGCTAGTCCCAGGGGGTATTGTCCTAAGTGTTAGGAGAGCTTGGGCTCCCCTGTCCCTCTCTGGCCAGGTAGTAGCTGCAGTTGTATCACCCTGAGCTCGGCCTGAGGACAGGGCATGGACGTTAAGCTCTCAAAATGGTGCTGGCTGTGGGCGTGCAATCAAAGTGGGTACAACTCGTTTCAGGCAAGAAACTATGGGGAGTGCTGTGCGCTCACGTCTTAGTCACAAAGGAGCCTGTGACAGGGCCATGGGAATTGTCCTAGGCGTGTGTAGGGGAGTTTGGGCCCCCCATCCCTCCCCAGCCGGGCAGAGCTGCTTCAGCCCAAACTTGGCCCGAGGGCGGGGCAATGCTCAGCTCTATACTCCAAAGTGGTGCCTTGGGCCTGTGACCGGAGAGGGTGGAGCCACCTCCAGGCAAATAGCGTGGGTGAGATGCTGGGGGACTGTTGTCACTAACCACAGGGCGATGGGAATTGTCCTGAGGATTACACAGGGGAGGCTCCCCGTCCCTCCTCGGTTGGTTGGGGCTGCGGCTGTGCCAGCCTGAACTCAGCCCGAGGGTAGGGTGCTCCCCAGCCTTGAACTCCCGAAGTGGCACCCTGGGCCTGTGCCCAGAAAGGGTAGGACCCTTTCCAGCAGGCTGGGCTGGCAGGAAACATCCGGAGTTCAGTTTGTGCGAGAGTTGGTCCTACAGCAGCTAGCTGCAGGCTGGTGGGCACCATCCCAGTGGGCACAGGAAAGCCTGCTTTCCAGCCCTCCCCAGCCAGATGGGGGCTGCAGCCCCAACCTAGCTCGGGCAGGGCGTCTAGTGTCAAATTCTCACAAGGACGCCTTGGACTTGTGACCAGAAAGGCTGGGGCCCCACCCAGGCAGGCAGCATGGGCAGGAGACTGGAAAATGCGGTGTGCTCACATCCCAGTCTAAAAAGCAGCCCGTGGGAGGATGGTAGGGACTGTCTGAGGGGTGCATGGGAGTGCCTGGGCTCCTGTCCCTCTTCAGAGCTGAGCAGTGGCTGCAGGCGTGCCCATGATTTCCTGGTGTCTGGGCTCTCTGGATGGCGCCTGGCTCAGGCTGCTCCAGGACCTGTGGGATTCTAGTTAGGTCCCCTTGTCAGAGCAGCATCTCTATGCAGTCTCCACCTAGCTCTCTGTGTTAGGCCCGAGACCCACTTTTGGTGGTTCCTGTTGCTTCTCTGGTGGATCTTAGACGATCTGTTCAGTTTGTGAAATTCTGCCTGCTATTCTGGCTCCTCTGAGTTGGTGTTAGTGGCAGCTGCAGTGGATCGGGCAGGCTCGTCCTCTCCTAGACAGTCTGTCCAGTATGTGAGAATCCGCCTGCTATTCCGGTTCCTCGTGGAAGAGGCACATACTGCCCCGTCTTGTTGGCATCTTGATCCTGTTCCCCATAGAGGTTATTATAGACCTTCCGATGTTAGCCACTTAATGAGAAAGGGGAATCAGTTTAAGTTATACATCTCATCACTGCTGTGTGCCACCACTGTCTTGGCATTGCGTAGGAGAAGCAGATGTGCCTGGCACTTTGTTTTTGCTCAGTAAACAATTATTGAACAAGTGAATGAATGAATGCCCTACAGCTGCTAATCCCAAGCAGTTCATAGTTCAGTAGGGAGGTCAGTGAGGTAGCTGTACTGTAGGGAAGATGCAAATTGAGTTCCCTGAGGCAAGGGGTGGTTCTGGTTGGGGGAGGAGGAAAGGGTTCATGGAGAAGGTGACACTTTAGGTGAACCTTAAAGGGAAAAGAGGATTGTGAAGGAGTGGGAGGGAGAGATGTTCTGTGAGAACAGAACAGAGATGTTCTGTGGGATTAGGTTTTTATGGAGCACAAGCAGAGGTGGGAGAGGATCGAGTATTCTTGAGGAGCAGTGGAGACGTTCCATTGAGACTGGATGCGTTAGTCCATTTTGCGTTTCTGTAAAGGACTACCTGAGACCGGGTGATTTATAAAGAAAAGAGGTTATTTGGCTTGTGGTTCTGCAGCTGTACGAGAAGCGTGGCGCCAGCAAGTGCTTCTGGTGCAGGCCTCAGGGAGCTTCCAGTCAGGGCGCAAGGTAAAGGGGGAGCAGGCGTGTCACACGACGAGAGCGGGAGCAAGAGAGGGACGAGGGAGTGCCAGGCTCCTTTAAACAGCCAGCTATCACGTGAACTAGCAGAGCAAGAACTCACTCGTGACCTTACTTGTGGGGGATCCTCCCCGTGACCCAGACACCTCCCACCAGGCCCCACCTCCAACACGGATCAGATTTCAGCGTGAAATTTGGAAGGGCCCAACATCCAACTGTATCACTGGGTTATTGCAGTTTCTGCAAGGGTGAAATAGTGTTTAAGGCTAGAAAAAGGAGATTGAGGCCTGACAGTGGGGCCTTGAACATGTGGTAGCCACTCAGATGTTTTGAAGGAGGGTACCAGTTGTACCTTTTTCCAAAAAGACGGCGTGGCGGTGGTGTGAAGGATGGGTTGAAGGGGGAGAAATGGCCAAGAGGGGTGGTTAGGAGCCTGTGTGACAGCAGCAGTGGGAAGTAGTGAGCACCGGGTTACTGGGAGCGTGTGGAGGAGACAAAAGGAGGACGTGCTGCAGCCGGAATGAGACAAGCCTGGCAGAGGATCGGAGATGGGGCAGGAGGACAAGGTGAGTCTTGAACGTGGTGGCCCAAAGGGGTGAACATAAACGCCAGCTTGGTGTCATGAGTTTGAGGGGCAGTTATTCCTTTCTGAGGACGTTAAACAAGTGGCATATGATAAAAGGTGCTGACTTTTTCTGTTTGAAGGTTACGCTTTTGTTTTCAAGGAGAAAGCAGTTGTATTTAAATTCCGAGCAGGTTGCTAGAACCCGTCACGTCGAAGCAGAAAGCTACCTGGTGTACAGCATCATGAGCAGTGGCGAGATCGAGTGCAGCAACACCTTGGAAGACGAGCTGGACCAGGCCCTGCCCAGCCAGGCCTTCATCTACCGGCCCGTCCGCCAGCGTGTCTACTCGCTCCTGCTGGGCGGCTGTAAAGGTGAGAGTCGGTTGGTCTCTCCTTGTGGTGGTTCTGTTTGGAGGTGAATTCTGAGAAACTGGCCAGATGAAGTAGAATACATTCTTTCAGGACATGGAGACAATTAAGTAGGATTTTGTTTCTCTGTCAAATGTATAGTTGGGAATACCACTGACATGTGTAACGATTTAAGCATAAAAGCCATGGGACGTATTTATTTAATTAGCAAGCAGTTGATCAGCATTCATTAAAAAAAGAAACCCTTGTTTCTATAAAATGTCGTATTTTATGCCTTAAAAGGATTTGTGCTTTTTAAAGAATGAAAACTCTTTCTTCCTGTAGGAGTATAGGTTATACTTATTATTAGAAGACAGTGTCTACTTAATCTTCCCTCAAAATCTGATTTTCATAAAATAATTTTACACAATCTAGTATGTTGTTTATAATATAAACACAATTTTTGTTTAGAGTTTTTGAAATGAAGTTTATGTTTTCCCATCTATATTTGCATTGCGTCCTGAGCAGCAAGAGTAGGGGAAGACCCTCGGTGGGCAGAGCAGTGAAACTGAGAGGACGTTAGCACTGTGCGGAGTCACTCGGCGCCCGTGGCTCATGCTGGGAAGGGCCTGGGGGCACTCCGGAGGTGGAGGAGCTTTGGTGTCAGACACCGGTGATGCTTCGCACATTGAGCTGCCTCTTCTGTAAGGCCTCGCTCACCTCAGACAGAGGCAGCCCTTGGGTGCTTTGTGGTCAGATTTGAGAGTGCTTGATAAGAAACTCCGCCTGTCCCACTGCTCAGGACAGAGGCAGGAGGAGTGGGTGGTGGCTAAGGGCTGTCCGTGGCCCATTTGCTTAAACATCATTTCCAAACATGCCAGTGTTCTTATTAATATTACTCTATTATTCTAGAAAGTATATATTTACGTAATCTAAAAGTGGTGATAAAATCATTATTATTTGGGGGGCCTAGGGTGGTGGGGTTCTTTGAATCTGATTGTCATTGGTTCCCTGTAGCACCACCGAGTGTGTACTGCCTTCTCCCATGTGATCTAAGGAAGCCGTGAGAAAGATGTCTAAGGTGATCTAAAAACTGAAGTACAAGAAACTATGTAATAAACTCCAGGGCCAAATATTGCTTAAGTAATTTTTTAAAATTTCATATTTGGCTCTTTGCCCATATTTCTTAACACGGATGACTGCACATGGGCTTTAATGATTAAAAAAGATATCTTCCTCTGAAAATATGTTTGTAGAATATTTACTTGAAATTGTTTTTGGACTGCTTCAATAAATGAGAGTAAATTATAGAAGCTTCACTAACTTAAATTTCACACTTTGTTAATGTAATTTATTTATAGCCATATAGGTAATAACATCATTAGATAGCCACATGAGCAGGAAAAACCACTCAGGTGGAACATGTCTTCACAATTGGTCTTTAGTTCTTCTTTCTCCCTCAATTTTTTGTCATTCTACATTGTTTACATTATTAGGATGTGAGAATAAGGTGCTATTGCTGATTGATTTATGATGATAATGAAGTACATTCTGTGTTATTTGCCTGGCTTTATTATTCCGTGTGTACTTGAAAATGGTGTATATTCTACAGTTGTTAGGTATGGTGTTCTGTAAACAGTAGTAGTGTTAACAGGGGTGTTCAAGTCTTTTGCTGATTTTCTGTCTACTTGTTTTGAGAGTGTTAAAATCTCCCCATATTATTGTGGTTTTGTCTGTTTATTCCTTCAGCTCTTCATTTTTTGCTGAAGATGCTTTGAAGCTCTGTTGTTAGGTGCATATACATTGCAGATGGTTAGGTTTCTTAATGAATTGACCCTTTTAACGTGAGGTTTCTCATTTTTCAGTCTGATAATATGCCTTGTCCTAAAGTTGACTTTGTCTTGTATTAATATATGCACTCCAGTTTTCTCAGGGTTCGTGATTGCATGGTATGTCTTTTTTCTATCCTTTGAAACTTTGTCTTTACATTTAAGTGCTTCTCTTTTAAACATCATATCCAGTCTAACAATCTCTTTTAATTTGAGTGTTTAGAGTATTCACATTTAATGTAATTATTGACATAATTGTGTTTTGGTATTTTATTTTGCTCTTTGCGCTGTGTTTTTTTCCCCTTATTTTCTCCTCTTCCTGACTTC
The DNA here is from genome assembly GCA_963574885.1 of Lepilemur ruficaudatus. Taxonomy (NCBI): domain Eukaryota; kingdom Metazoa; phylum Chordata; class Mammalia; order Primates; family Lepilemuridae; genus Lepilemur; species Lepilemur ruficaudatus. The sequence goes on from CAUYRT010028478.1 coordinate 16,954, forward strand.
TTTTGCATTAATTGAATAATTTTTAGTATTTTGTTTTATGTCCTCATTTGGATGATTAGATTTACCTTTTTTTTTTTTTTTTTAAGAAAAGTGGTTGGTCTAGGGCTTACAATATATATTTTTAAAATCATGATTTACCTTCAAATAATATACCATGTTGTATGTAATATGCAAACCTTTTAACAATGTCCTTTCATTCTCTCCAACATTTTTGCTATTGTTTTATGTCTCCTGTATATTTTTTCAGACTTTGATTTGAAATAATTACAGACTCACAGGGAGTTACAAAAATAATACATAGATTTCTGTGTACCCTTCACCCAGCTTCCTCCAAAGGTGACATCTTCTGTAACTGTCGTGCAACATCAAAGCCAGGAAATAAATGTTGGTACGCTAATGTTAACTAGGCTACAGACCGTACTCGTTTTACCATTTTGTGCATGCACGCGTGTGTGTCGTTTTGCGCAGTTTTGTCCATGCAGAGGATCTCGTAACCACCGCAGTCAAGTTGCAGAGCCGGCCACCCCCACGCAGGAGTCCCTGTGCTGCCCTTTGTTCTCATCTCTTTCTTCCCCCAGTCCCTGTCCTCTGGCAACTACTAATCTCTCCTGCATTTCTGTTTTTGTTCATTTTGAGAATGTTACAGAAATGTAAGTGTGTAATCTGTAACCTTTAGAGATTATGCATATATTATGCATATATATTAAGCCCTATAATACATGATTTTTTGAAAAAAATTTAGGGATTGGCAAACTATTTCTTTGAAGGGCCAAATGGTAAATATTATAGGTTTTGAGGGCCCCCCCACAGTCTCTGTAACAACCACTCAACCCTACTATTGTAATACTGGAACAGCCATAGGCATTGTGCAAACTGATGAGTGTGGCTGGGTGGCAGCAAACCTCTGTTTAACTTCACATGTGACAAAAGTGAATTTTATATGGTATAATTTTCCTGAGTCACCAAATATTCTTCTTTGGATTTTTTTTCAATCATTTAAAAATATTAAAAGCATTATTAGCTTTCAGGCTGTATAAAAACAATCAGGCCAGATTTGGCCTGTTGTCTGTAGTTTGCCAGCTACTACTTTGGTTGTAACCAACTACAGTTGGTTATCTTTTTCAGAAATTAATAAATGATAAAAGTCTTTGTTATTAATTTTTTGTTTTTATTTTTAGAGACAGAGTCTTGCTCTGTCACCCAGGCTGGAGCACAGTGGTGTGATAGCAGCTTAGTACAGCATTGAATTCCTGGGCTCAAGTGATCCTCCCGCCTTGGCCTCCCAAATTGCTGGGATTATAGGTGTGAGCCACCATATCTGTCTGATAAAAAGTTGCTTTTGTATACCATTTGCTGTGCTGTTTATTCTTTTGTATAGATCGAAGTTTCCATTGGGCATTATCTTCCTTCATCAAAGGATCTTCATTTGTCATTTCTTACAAATGGTGTAGTTTTAAGTTTTCTGATTTTTTTGGCCCCCTGAATTTTCATAGTCTTATGTCACCTGATGGCACAGGATACCTTCTGAGAAATGCATCGATAGACAATTTCATCCTTGTGCAGACATCATAGAGTGTATTTACACATACCTAGGTGGTAGATCCTACTACACTCTACACTCCTAGGCTATGTGATATAGCCTGTGCTCCTTAGCTACAAACCTGTATTGCCTGTTACTGTACCGAACACTGTAGGCAAATGTAACACAGCAGTGCGTGTTTATGTATCTAAACATATCTAAACATAGAAAAGGTGAAAATATGTAATACAGTAAAAACATGGTGTAAAAGATTAAAATGGTGCATCTGTACAGGGCATTTAGCCTGCGTTGGAGCTTGCAGGACTGGAAGTTGCTCTGAGTGTGTCAGTGAGTGGGGAGTGAATGTGAAAGTCTAGCACTTTACCATACACTACTGTAGGCTTTATGTCAACTGTACACTTACGCTACATTAAATTTATTAGAAAATTTTTTTCTTTCTTTAGTAATAAGCTTTTTACTTTATAAAATTTTTGTTTTTAAACTTTTTGACGCTTGTGATAACACTTAAAACACAAACACATCATACAGCTATGCAAAAATATTTTGTTTATTTATATCTTTATTCTATGGGCTTTTTTCTATTTCTAAAAATTTTTATTTTTTATTTTTTTTTACTTTTTAAATTTCTTGTTAAAAGCTAAAACACAAGCAGACACGTTGGCCTAGGGCCTGCACAGGGTCAGGATCACCAGGACGTCAGTCACAAGGACACCTGTGTGGTCTGTCATTTTCTGAAACGCTGTTATGCAGTGCATGGCTGTATCTCGTCTTTGTTTTGGGGGTATAGTTTTGCCAGATGTAAAATCTTAGGTATTTTTTTTGTGTTCAGCACTTTAAAGATGTCATATTTTCTTCTGGTTTGTGGTGTTTCCCAGGAGATGACAGTTGTCATTGTTTTCCCTAGATGTAATGTGACCTTTTCCCTCTGTCTTTAAGATTTTCCTCTTGACTGCTGGTTTTCAGCAATTTGATTAAGATGAGTTTGGGAGTGGTTTTCTCCGATTTTCCCAGGTGAGATTCTTGAGCTTCTTGGACCTGTGGATTTGTATGTATTTCCTTCAAATTCGAAAAAAATTGAGCATTATTTCCTCAGTTTTCTTCTGTCTCAATCTCTTTTCACCTCTTCTTCTGGACCATTTATTGACTTCTCCTGAGGGGTCCACATATTTTTGCTCATTCTCATGTCTGGTATTTTTGGTGGTATGCTAGAACATTTCTGGTGCTATGAAGAGTTTTCTTCTGTCAGTTAATTTCCCTGATCCTTCCACACCTTGCCTTTGACCCATGCGAGGGTGAGTCTGTCATAGCTTTTCCTGTAGAGCTAGGGTGACCCTACTGCTACGGCAGGGTCTCCTGGGCAGTCACCTGAGCGCCTGTGTGTGGGACCAGGTCTCCTCACATGGCTGGTGGGAACACCGCTATCGTGAGGCCCTGTGCAAGCTCAGTGGTGGCCAGCCCCAGCCACTGTTCTGGCCTGGCCTCTGAGTTGCGCCCCGTGCCTGCTTCTGGGACCACGGTCTGGCACTGCCCACCGTCCAACACATGCATGCACATGCCCGGAGAGTCTGTCCAGTCTTAGTGCTGATGAAAGGAAGATGGGCCACAGTTCTGCCCCATACCCCCATGCTGGGTCCTTGGTCACGGCTGTACTCGCCACACCCACCCCCCATTCCTGGTGTAGCTCTGCCCCCATCCTCTGAGTTCAGAGGTACTGATGATGTCCTTTTTGGTAACTCTTTTTCTCGTGGAAGGCTTTGAGATGTCCTCTTTACCCTCTGTGTTTAGAAAATCTCCTCTTCTGTTTCCTATTGTGAAACAGAAGGAAACTGCTTCTGTTCCTGCTGTGAGAATCATGTTGGACTTATTAGATTGATATTCTGTATTTTTTCCTCTTTTAATTCCTGTTTTTGTCTTTTTGTTTTGCATTGTGGGAACATTTCACTGCTTCATTTCTCAACTCTTTTATAGAAAAGTTTCCCTCCTTCTTACCAAGGCTGCTCTCCCCCACCCTGGATGGAGCCCCTCTCTCATTCAGTGGTTCTGCCTACCTGTGCCAGCGGTTTGTATGGTGGTCTGGGGGCATGGACCCTCTTTCCTGCCCTGCAGGAAAGGCTCCTGTACCCTGCTGACCTTCACACAGCAGAGTTCCTCAGGGTTACACCCAGGCTCTCTCTCTCTCACCTGGCATTGTTTAAAAACGTATCCATGTTTGCGAATGTAAAGTCTGTTTTTCTGGCTTAGGCCATTCTTCTGAATTCTAGTTCAGATAGCACAGGTGGGAGACCTGGTCTCTTGAATCCTGTTAGGTGAACAGCGGTCTCCAAGTCAGTTTGAGTAGCAGGAGGGAACCAACCCACTCATTTAAAGTGAGACGAAAATCACTGGTGCCTTTTGGCCACATAGTGTAGACTTGGAGCACCAGAGGCCCTCTCCCAGACTTGTGCAGCCTTTGACACTGAAGGTCTGAACCAGAAGGTCTTATGTCACAGGCACAGGACTGATGCACTGATCCTTCAAAGTTCCTACTTATGGGTACCCTTTGGATAACTGATCTAGTGGACGCTCCAGCTCATCTGGATACCTCAGGGGTCCCTCTTTAGGGAGTGCTGGTTGGTGGTGTTCCTGTGCATACTTCACGTGGCTGAGTATGTGGTATTGGGAAGTACTCAGGGCAGAGGAGCCCACGCAGGAGGGGCCCTGTGCTCACAGTCCTCAGCCTGTCCCTGTCTTCAGACCCAGTCTTACCTGTGATTGTAACTCTCTCTCTGTTTTGTAGTCTCCCTAATGATAAACTTAGCTTAAATCACTTTATGAAACTATAAATTTTTGGAAATGGAAGAGACACTCAGAAAGATGCAAAGGCGACATCTTTTCTTGTTTCCTCCTTTAGCCTCAGCGTGCATCCTCCCAGCCTCTGGCATTCCAGGGTGCTCCCACTTCGTCCCTGCAGGATGCCCCGGCTCTCGTTCTCGCCCAGCAGACCTTCCAAGAATCCCATGGAAACGTTGTGGGATTGTCCCTGTCCAGTGCCCCGACACCTGGGCACAGCACCAGAAGACTTCCAGCTCTTTAAAATCCCGGTAACTACTCACAGGGCAACTTTTCCCCAAATATGTGTACAAAAAGGAACCTCTGTTTTCCTAGGATTAAGGTCACATGATTATAGTTCAAGCCACAGTATAAAAATATTACAGAGCCATAAGGACAAATACATTTTCTAAAAGCCTGAAGGGTTGTCACCAAATTGGAAAGCCCCCATGTGAAGAGGTTAAGGTTGACGTCCTTGCTGCCTGTCCTCTTTCTCCTGAGTCCTCCGCTTGAGCAGGATCTGCGTCCCCTTCCGGGTGGCCACGTGAGAGAAGGCTGCACCTTGGGAGCTCAGGCATCCTTGTGATCCAGGCAGAGTTTCTGTGGGATAGAGGCTGGAAGTGTGAGCAGTTCCACAGTTTTGCTCCCAGAAAACACATAACTAATCTTAGTCATGTATCAAAGATTTTACAAAGTGGATTAATGTGTTTGTCTTTGGAAATAGGGAAAGAACAGGCTTGATGATGTTAGTTTCTGTTTTCCACGTAAAATGCTGGAGCCTGAGGTAGAGAGTAAACCAGCAGGGACTTTGCTCTTTTGGACTCAACCTACAAATTGAAAGTTCTAATGTTAAAATCAACTTTTTTTTTTAAAGGAATTGCCAGGCTCCATTTTCTCTTTTTTTCTTGATATATAAAAAGATTATTTTGTTATAATACTGGTAAACCAAATTTTTGCAAATGTTTTTGACATGGTATCGAAGTGTGTGTCTGATTAAAACTTCTATAATGATGTGGTTTCCATAGAATAGGCTAAACCCTAGGATTTTCCAGTAAAGTGTGTTTATTTTTAAGAAGATCTCAGGTAGCGCTTTGCATCTGTCTCTGGTTTTGAAAGGAACACAGGAGCTGTAACTACGCAGGAATGATGATCGGGACTAAACATGAAGAGTGCTGCCATCTGGATAGTTAGGTTTGGCCAAGTAGGTTGTGCAGACCAGGAAACTTACTTTCTGCAGATGTCAGCGTTTCTAGCCACCACGTGCTTGGGTTTTGCCCTGTCCATGAACGGAGACGGCATCGAGTGCACGCTCCTGCTGCCCACTCAAGCACAGAGGTCGGGCAAGGATGCAGGGCATCTGCAAAAGCTACTGTGGCCTCCTAGATACCCCTTTACTTGTGAGAAGATATCTAAGAGAACACACTACTTTTTAATATCTTTTCCTACTTATTACCCCACACGGTTCTTTACTGTCTCCTCTGGAATTTGCCGCAGTTTCAGATGAAATTTCACTTAGGGTATGAAAAATCAAATCGGCAGGTCTAATTTAAGTTTTATCCTCTGGCCGATTAATTTTGTATGTGAAATTAAGAGTTTTTCATGCCAAGGCTCTGCAGAGTAAGTCACTGTCGGTACTGAGTTTTGAGTGGCAGAGTTCATGCTCACTGCGCGATGTTCGCTGTGGGACCGTATTATGTGACCAGTGAACCATCCGGTATCAGTCGTCACTTTAAAAATTAACTGTAGTCCTATTGTTAATGAAGAAATAACCTTGTAATTAATATGGGCATTGATCATAGTTTATTTAAATTATGGACAAAAGAGGAAATTTGGTGTGTGTACTGATCGTCAGCCCTATCTTGCTGATTCTTGTGCAGAATCATGGTCTCACAGATCCTGTTGAGCTGTTTGTTCTACACGGGCAGCTTTTTCCTTCTGCTTTGTAACTGAGAAACTGACTAAACTGGGTGGCATTTCTCTTGGAATTTGTCCAAAAACTGGCTTCCCTATATCTTAACAAGAAAGAAGATGACAGTGGAAAATCTACCTGATGTTTTAATAAAGGATGTCAGTGCTAAAGGTAGCATCATGAAGCTGTTTACTTTCTCTGTGTAAGTTCTTTAGAATTAAACTCTTTGGGAAGCCATTGCTAAAGCTGTGTCGTGAGTGGTTTTAGATGAGAGATGATGACTTCTACACTGATGGTATAAAGTAGATATCGTTAACAGTTTAGTGATTTTCCAAGGAGGTAGCTGGCAACATTCCTACCCAGCGAATTACTAAAGCATGGTCAGTGTTCACGATTGTTGTGAGAGACCCTTCCTGAGCAGCAGGTTTGGATGCCGTCCACTCAGCTGACTGTGTCTTCATGTAATTGAAACCTAGTCAAGAGGATTGCATAGAGTGGGTGTTTTTGTTTGTTTTTATTTTTTAACAATTATAAGAATACTCGGATTCTTTTTTTTTTTTTTTTTTTTTTTGGTACGTGTGCATGTGTGAAGTTTAGGCTGAGTTGAATGTGTTCATTGAACTTAGTTCATGAACATCTGGCTTGACCTTGTGGTAGAAACTGAGGATTGTTACTGTTAGGAGCTCGCAGTTGGGGTGGTGGCTTACAGGTTAAGTAGGCATTTGCGTGCCCTAGCAGAGCACTGTGGGCGGGTATAGGGCATCGTGGGGGGGTGTCTGTGTGCTGAGGCATAAGGGAAACTGGGAGTTAACCAAGTTGCAGATCAAAGGTGGGGGGAGCTCTGGACCACAGGAGCACCGTGTCCAAGTGTGGAAGTGAGGAAGGGCGTGGTGAGTGTGAAGACCCTGAGGAATCGGCAGAGCTGGAGCATGAGGCGTGAGCCCACTCAGCATCCCCTGGGAACTGCGGGGATGTGCATAGCCTCAGGCCCTGGCCCGGACTGGGAGGGGCTGCGATCTGTGCTGTCATGGGACCCTTGGATCCCTGCTGTGATGTGAGACCTGCTGGGTGGAAGAGGCACCCACCAGGGCCACAAGGCCAGCTGTATGCCCCTAGGCTGTACTTTTATTCTGGGGGCCTTGGGCGACTATGGAGGGATCTTAATTAGAGGGAAGCCTGGTCAGATTTTCATTTCAAAAAGGCAAAAGCAGTCTGGGCAACATATCAAGGCCTCGTCTCTACCAACGATAATAATAATAATACAAACAATTAGCCAGGATTGGTGGTGCGCACCTGTAGTCCCAGCTACTTGGGAGGCTGAGGCAGGAGGGCCGCTTGAGGCTGCAGTGAGCTCTGGTTGCACCACTGTACCCCAGCCCCAGCAGCAGGATGAGACCCTGTCTCAAAAACAGAAAAACGGAGAACCTCCATGTGCTGGAGACTGAAGACCATCCATGCAGGCCTGCGGGGCCAGTGTGGGGGTGGGACAGGGAGTCCCCTGACAGGCTGATGACCCCATGGGTGTGCAGGGGAGGGACTGGGAGTAGCCTGGAGGCCGGAAGCACCATACACCATCACTAAGACAGGATGTGTCTGGGGGAGGCAGTAGTGTTAGCCTTGGCGTCTTGACCCTGGGCCTGGGGCCTGTGGGAAGAGCACAGAGCAGGGTGGCCACACACCCGGCTCAGTCCAGGTCTCGTGTTTACTGGAGCACAGTGACATTGACCTTTCTGAGCCTGCGGAAGGCCAGCGTCTAGGGATGGGCAGAAAGAGAGCAGCTTTGCAGAGGGAAGAAGACGACCAGGTGGGGAGAGTCTGAGTGGGGCTGAGCTTGGCGAGGGGCCAGGCACAGGGGATGTGGCAGGCTAGGGGATTTCACAGCCAAGAGGTCGAGCTGGCGCTGGCAAAGCCGTCTCAGGAGTTGTGTAGGCAGAAGCCAGTGGGATTAATGGGAAGAGCAGGTGAAGCTGCTGCCAGGGAGCAGCTCTGAAGGTGGGAGGGCAGCAGGCATGCCCAGGGAGGGGCAGGAGGGTGCTGGCGGACAGGGGTCTCAGGATGGAACGTGGAGGGGCTGCGCAGCCAGGGAGGGAAGGTGGGCACTTTGAAGAGGGAGAACGGGGCCTGCTCGGTTGGTGCTGCAAGACCAGCCAATTAGGGGCGTTGAGTGGGCAGCTCTTCCTCTCACAGAAACTTTGCTGAGTCGGGTAAAGGAATTGAAGTCAAACTGAATTTTTTATGGCAATTGTTAATCCAACAGAGAAATGCTTTTGTTGTAGATTATTTCTACCAGTTTTCGAATATTCTAACATAATAATAGTTTTGATAGTTGCTTAAAACAGTGAGTTCAAGACCAGAAAGGACTCTCCTTCTGGCAGGTTTCTGGAACAGTGGGAGGGTGAGAGGGAAGGAGGAAGGACAGAACAAGTCATTGAGGTGTGGGCTCTGCACCCATTTTGTTGTTCAGTGCGCAGATTATCCTGAGGTTTTCGTCAGCTGCGGAGGTTATGCTTCTTGTAGTAATGGACGGATCACTCTCAGCTTGCAGGGTGGGTAGGAATCCAAGGTCACGCTCAGTCACCTTGGGTGTGGGGGCTTGTTGTGCTCATGCAGAGTGGAGCCTACCGCACGTGAGCCTGGGGACACATCCTCTCGTGCCTCTACTGACCCTGCTGTCTTTCTGCAGATGGTGTCAGCAGCTGCCCGGCGGTCAAGGAGTGGTTTGTGTACCCTGGGAACCCACTGAGGCACCCGGACCTCGTCAGGCCCCTGCCGATGACTGTCCCAGGTACAGACAGCCTTGGTTTAAGTAAACTGCTTGTCTCCTCGTTGCGTGATGTAAGCTTGAGAGTGGGTCACTTGTGGAAGCATCTTTTTCCACGTACTGATTTTCATTTAAACCCTTGGCCCAAGATGAATGTGTCTGTCTCATGCAGTTCCAAGCTAAGGGAAGCGGTGATGTTATAGCAGATGTGCCCTGGACCCACCTGCTACGTTGCTCTGCTCTCTCCTCCTCCTGCCTGCCTGAGGTCACAGTCAGGGGCAGAGGGAAGAGACACAGGGTGGGTGTGGTCAGAGTCCACTCGCCGGAATTGGGCCGGATCAGGTTCTGGTTGTCTCAGCTCTCATCTTCTCCCACTGCTGACAGTCCTTTGGATGAGCTGTGGGACTGGACGTGGGCATAAAGGAGAGTTAACTGGAGAAAATAAGTTATGTTTTCATTAAAACGTAATGAGAGGGAGGGAAAAACAAAACCCACCTAAAAGTCAGCTGAAGTAAATCCCAAGAGCAGCCTTTCTTCCTGCAAGTTCTTAAGAGTCTGGAAAAGGTCAGGAACATCTAACTGTCGGGTGGTGCTCTTGGACAGCTGAGGAGGAGGCTGAGTTCTAGGGCTTATTTTTAGTGGCCGTGTCATTGTTTCAGAGAACACGTTTTTCTAAAATTTTGCTATTCCATGTTCGTATACGTTAAATTCTCTGGTGTCACTATGATTTTCCATCATATACGCCTGTAATTTACCAAATATGGATCTGAGCACTGCAAATGTTTTTTTTAATAAATGGAATTGTATTGAGAGAGAAGTTGAGAAAAGTGACTTTAGGGAATGTTTCCTTATTCTGTCAGTGATGGACGCAAACCTAGTGTTTATCACAAAAACAAAATGCATTGACGTTTGTTTTTATAGCAAGAAGTATTTTTTAAAAGATAGCCAAAATAATTTTCCAGAAACATTGTGATATGTGTAACTTTCATAGTATCCTTCCAAAAATAATATGGAAAAGGTTTATTATAGCTTTCTTCATTGTTTGAATTAAAGAGTGTATTTGGCTATGCATCATTGTATCAAATGTCAACAATGCTAAAACTGCGATTACTTTTGCACCAACCTAATGAAAAAGAAATCACAGATATTTTTCAACAAAGTGGAAGTGAAGCAAAATGATTGCAGACAAAATTGTAGAGATTACTTAAAAATTAGAAAGGGGAAAGAATTAAAGTTGACCAGCCGTGGAGCAGAAAAAGAAATCTCATTATTGGTTGCTATGGTCTGAATGTTTGTAGCCCCCGAAATGTATCTGTTGAAAACCTATTCACCACTATGATGGTGTGCGAATGGGGCCTTTGGGAGGTGACCAGATGTCATTAGTGCCCTTCTGAGAGAGACCTGGAGAACTGCCCTGCCCCTCTGCTTGTGAGTGCATGGCCAGGAGGTGCTGTCTTGGAGCCAGGAGGTGGGCTTCAGCAGGTACCAGCCAGCCCCTGGAACCGAGAGAAACAGATTTCTGTGGTCATAAGCTACCCAGATTGTGGCATTTCGTTATAGCAGCCCAAATGGACCGAGACACTGGTCTGTTTTATTCAGGGACCTCATTTATATACATATGTTTCTGTTCCCCATCTTTATGTGGTTACATGCATGTGTGTAGAATGTGTATGTACCACATCTCCTTTACTCCACAGATATCATGAAGGTCCTGGACGTGTGTGTATGCATGTGCACGTGTGTGGGATGTGTACAGATTTCCTTTACTCTACAGCATATCACGGAGATCCTGGAAGTATGCGTGTGCGTGTGTACACATTTCCTTTACTCCTCAGTGTATCACAAAGGTCCTGGAGGTACGTGTATGCTCCTTCCCAGCGTGCTTCCCTGCTCTGGTGCTTCCTGCACGCCTTCCTGACCTCCCCCATTCTGTGCAAGCGGGTCTTGGGCCAGACCACAGGCAGACATGTGAAGGAGCCTCTCCTGTCTCCAGGCTGGAGATTCTTCTTCAGACAAAGTACAGTGATTTTTTTTTTCTCTCCTCAGTGCCATTTTGTATTCATTAAGAGCATATCCTTATTTTAGAAACCCAGGAAAGCTAATTGCACACACCTAATTGGTAATTTGTCTATCTTGAATGAATTTTTACAGTATTGAACAATCAATAAGTGAGCTTAGTATTTCTTGGCTATATACGTTTGATTTACGAGAAGCTTGCAGAACATCTTAGATGACTATTTCACAAAATGAGATATGGGGAAGTCATGCATTTCATGAACAAAAGGAGCTATATTTGATTCAGTCTGTCCATTTCTATTAAATGATTGTAGTGTAGTCTTAGTTCTCCTTACACCGTTCAGGGTTTTCATTTTGACACTTGATGCACGCAGGTCAAGAAAGTCTTGCCAAACCTCAAAGAAGGTTGTGTGTGTGTGCGCGCATGTGCCCTGAGTGAGATGCTTCTGACGCGGCCACCGGTGCCTGGAACTGTTTCCCTGACCGTCAGGGAGCAAGACAAATGGGTAAAATCTCAGGAGTGGTTTTTCTCCCATTTGTAAAAATAGCGTGAAGTTTTGTCAGATGTGTTACAAATTCACATTAGAGTCACAAGACAAGGGTTAAATTTTTGTGTTGAATACTTTTTGTAGCCACATTCACTGTTTCTTGACAGCATTAGATAGAAGTAGAGATGTCATTTCGTAAGCATGAAATTAGGCAACTTATCCATGTAAGTATAGAAGTTAATATCCTGAGCTGTTAATGCATCCTACTTTATATCTGAATGAATTTTCTTGCGTATTATAAATAAGTTATTGAAATTTATTCATCCAAAGATTCGCTTTGTATGTGAGTTTTTAATTTTAATTTTTATTTGTCCAGGAATGCTCTACCAACAAAGAGTACTAAATAAATATTCTTATAAATTGAGCTTGTGAATTTAAACTTTCACAAATGAACTTGAGATCTAAAATATATGCTGGTTAATTCTAGGAGTTTCACCTCTCACATCTTGAGAGTGGGACACAAGCCAGTTTTACTGTTTTTTCACCTTAGGTATATGCAAGGAAGATAACCTTAAGGTAATGCAAAAGCCTAGCTGTTAAAATACTTATTTCCATATCAAAACCACACATAAGTGCTGACTTAGCATCTAGCATGTCTTTATTTATTCACTTGTGTTTGTGGCTGTGAAAGGACAAAACAGGGCAGTTGCTTTGTTATGGAATCCACAACCCTCCCCTGGGTCGAGTCCTCCCAGACCTCTCTTGAGACAGTCGCAGAAATGACCTCCTTCACCCACGCTCTGCCTGGCCTTCTGGGGCTCAGTCCCTCCTGAAAAGCCCCTAGGCTGTCCTGTCCATCCACTCACTGTAAATCCACTCACTAACTATAAATCTTACCGAGCTTTATAGTTAGGTTTTTGGAACTGATGCATTTTAGATGTGATTCAGATGGGTGACCTGGCGACCAGATTGCTTGTTCAGGTCTCTAGGTTGTTGTTGGAAACATCTCCGCTGCCCATGGAACTTTGGGTGAACTGTAAGGGCCACCTTTGATCTTTGTTGGCAGTCTTTTCTTTTCCTGTGTTGACCAAAAAAGTGACAGAATCTGTAAATTTAGAAAGGAGGCTCTATTCCTAAAAGAGGGTACCGCAACTTATAGGCTGGAAGCAGAACCTCCAGCCAAAACCAAGAAGCAAGCACTTCAAGGGAACAGGAGTTTATGCTGAATGTTTAGCAAGCTATAGGCGCAGTCATGAATATTTACAAGAGGAGAAACGCGAACGTGCAGTTGAGCTTCATGCCCCCGCGTAGGACCCATGTTCAGAAAGTGATGGCCTTAGCATGATCTCAGGGTGGCATTTTCAGCCCTCTCACATCAAAAGGTGCAGCGGAGGACATGAAACCTTCACTGTGCGCAGCCTCCGTGGACTGCTCAGACCGCTCCGTGGTCGGTGGCCTTTTGTCAGGAAGGATGTTGGTCAGTTGTGTTGAAACCACAAACTGGGAGTTGCAGTTGCGAGGTTGGTTGCAGTCGGGTGGAGCGGGTCTTTCCGAAGGGCTGGTTCTGTTTAGCACTGAGGGGTGGGGAGAAGCCTGAGGGCAGCGAGCGAGGGTCTAACGAGGGGTGTCCGACCTCCCATCCTGTCTCGGCCAAGAACTCAATGTTAAAGTTTCTCTGGGGTCCCTTTGTCTGAGAGGGGGTCCATTCAGTCAGTTGGGGTGTAGCATTTTTATTTCTCAGTATCCAGACATATCTAAACATAGAAAAAGTATAGTCAGGAGTTCGAAACCAGCTTGAGCAAGAGCGAGACTCCTTCTCTACTAAAACTAGAAACAAATTAATTGGCCAACTAAAAATCTATATGGAAAAAATTAGCCGGGCATGGTGGCACATGCCTGTAGTCCCAGCTACTCGGGAGGCTGAGGCAGAAGGATCGCTTGAGC
>CAUYRT010028484.1:0-27284 GCA_963574885.1 Lepilemur ruficaudatus
TCCTCTCAAACCCTGCCATTAATTTATCAACTAAATTTACGCAGTACAGTTTAAATTCTTTGTTGTTTCAACAGTGTTCACAGCATCTTCACTAGGAGATTCCATCTCAAGAAATCACTTTCTGGCCGGGCACGGTGGCTCGCGCCTGTAATCCTAACTCTGGGAGGCCAAGGCGGGCAGATCACTCAAGGTCAGGAGTTTGAAACCGGCTTGAGCAAGAGCGAGACCCCATCTCTACTAAAAAAATAGAAAGAAATTAATTGGACAACTAAAAATATATATAGAAAAAATTAGCTGGGCATGGTGGCGCATGCCTGTAGTCCCAGCTACTCGGGAGGCTGAAGCAGAAGGACTGCTTGAGCCCAGGAGTTTGAGGTTGCTGTGACCTAGGCTGATGCCACAGCACTCTAGCCCAGGCAACAAAGTGAGACTCTGTCTCAAAAAAAAAAAAGAAAAGAAAAGAAACCACTTTCTTTGCTCATCCAGAAGAAATAACTCCTTATCCATTAAAGCTTTTATCATGAGATTGCAGTTATTTACTCACATCTTCAAGTGCCACTTCTAATTCTAGTTTTCTTGCTATTTTCACATCACATCTGCAGTTCCTTCCTCCACTGAAGTCTTGAACCTCTCAAAGTCATCCATGAGCATTGGAATTAACTTCTTCCAAACTCCTACTAATGTTGCTATTTTGACCACCTCCCGTGAATCACAAATGTTCTTAATGGCATCTATTTTGTTCTTAGCACTATTTTCTCTCTCTTTTTTTTTTTTGTGTGTGTGTGTGAGATAAAGCCATCAGCCTAGCTCACAGCAATCTCAAACTACCAGGCTCAAGCAATCCTTCTGCCTCAGCCTCCCGAGTAGCTGGGACTACAGGCATACGCCACCATGCCCGGCTAATTTTTTTCTATATATTTTTAGTTGTCCAGGTAATTTCTTTCTGTTTTTAGTAGAGACGGGGTCTCACTCTTGCTGAGGCTGGTCTTGAACTCCTGACCTTGAGTGATCCTCCCGCCTCGGCCTCCCACAGTGCTAGGATTACAGGTGTGAGCCACTGTGCCTGGCTTCTCTCTCTTTTTTAATTCTTCTTACTTCTTTTAATGATATTGGTACCAATTAATGGCATCCATAATTGTGAATCCTTTCCAGAAGGTTTTTAATTGACATTGCCCAGATCCATCAGAGGAATCACTATCTATGGCAGCTATAGCCTTACAAAATGTATTTCTTAAAAAATAAGACTTGAAAGTCAAAATATTCTTCATCCATGGGCTACAGAATGGATGTTATTTTAGCAGGCATGAAAACAACATTAATTTCCTTGTACATCTCCATCAGAGCTCTTGGGTGACCAGGTGTACTGTCAGTGAGCAATAATATTTTGAAAGGAATCTTTTTTCCTGAGCAGTAGGTCTCAACAGTGTGCTTAAAATATTCAATAAACCACGATGTAAACAGATGTGCTGTCACCCAGGCTTTGTTGTTCCATTTACAGAGCACAGGCAGAGTAGACTTAGTATAATTCTTAGGGGCTCTAGGACTTTTAGAATGGTAAATGAGCACTGGCTCAATTTAAAGTTCCTAGCAGCAACAGCCCCTAATAAGAAAGTCAGCCTATCCTTTGAAGCTCTGAAGTCAGGCACTGACTAGCTATAAAAGGTTCAGCTATAAAAGTCCTAGATGGCATCTTCCTCCAATAGAAGACTGTTTCATCTACATTAAATATCTGTTGCTTAGTATAGCCACCTTCATGAATTATCTTAACTAGATCTTTTGGATAACTTACTGCAGCTTCTACATCAGCACTTGCTGCTTCACCTTGCACTTTAATGTTATGGAGACAGCTTCTTTCCTCAAACCTCACAAACAAACCTCTGCTAGTTTCAAACTTTTCTTCTGCAGCTTCCTCATCTCTCTCAGCCTTCACAGAAATGAAGAGAATTGGAGCCTTGCTCTGGATTAGGCTTTTGCTTAAGGAAATGTTGTGGCTGGTTTGATCGTCTATCCACACTGCTAAAACTTTCTTCCTATCGGCAATAAATCTGTTTCACTTTCCTATCTATTCCTGTATTCACTGGAGTAGCACTTTTAACATCCTTCAAAAACTTTTCCATTGCATTTGCAAATTGGCTAACAAGAGGCCTAGCTTTCAGCCTATCTTGGCTTTTGACATGCCTTCCTCACTAAATTTAATCACTTCTATTGTGATATAAAGAGATATGCGACTCTTCCTTTCACTAGAACACTTACAGGCCACTGTAGGGTTGGTAATTGCCCTGATTTCAATATTGTTGTGCCTCAGGTACTAGAGAGACCCAAGGAGAGGAAGAGAGAGATGGGGGAATGGCCGGTCAGTGGAGCAGTCAGAACACACACAACATTTATTAAGTTTACCATTACATATGGGTGCAGTTCATGGCATCCCAAAATAATTTACAAGTGTAACATCAAAGATTACTAATCACAGATCACCATAAGAGATATAATAATAATGAAGAAATTTGAAATATTGCAAGATTTGTCAAAATGTGATACAAAGACATGAGTGAGCACACATGCAGTTGAACAAATGGTGCTGAAAGACATGCTTGAGGCAGGGTTGACACAAACCTTCAATGTGTTAAAAAGCATTATTTGCAAAGCGCAATAAAGTGAAGCACAATATAACAAATCTGTAAGAGAAAGAGACAGTGAAGGTGGCTGTGAGGTCATTCATATAGAAAGGCCCACAATAACAGCACAATTTGGAGAGGTACAAAAATTGTGAGTCATTCACCTAAGTTCTTAATGAATACGAGGGAGCACCAATAAATCATAGCAGTCAAGAAATATACAGGTTCTCTTAAAAAATAAGAATAATTTAAAAATTTAAGGCAGGGCTTGGTAGCTCATGCCTGTAATCCCAGCACTTTGGGAGACCAAGGTGGGAAGACAGCTTCAGGCCAGGAGTTTTGAGACCAGCCTGGGCAATACAGCAAAATCCTTTCTCCCCCCGCCCCCCCCCCAAAAAAGAAAGAAATATATGGGCTGATATGGGCTGATATAGGTGAACCACATGCTTTCCACAGAAGAGATTTTTTTTTTAAAAACTTCTCCCAGATTCATCATAATATGGGTGAATGAAGTTCCTATGTTTGAATATGACTACAAATATCTTGGGGGAAGAACCAGGAAATCGCTGAAAATTTAAGTGTGGATAGTGTGGATACTACGGAACAAAAGTTCAGAAGCAGAGTAAGGACAGCCTCAGAGAATGGATAGTTAGAAAGCCTCACAAGCTATCTGGACAAGATAAGAAAGTTTTGTATTTATGACTGTCCCTAACTGTAACAGGAATGATGATTAAGTTTTCTGGCTTTAAGTTCCAAATGGAACTTTGTTTCTACATTAATAACATGAGGCAGTGTGGGAACCCTATTAATACTAACAGAAATCTGACGTTTATTCAAGGCAAATTACATTAAAAATCACTGTTCAGGTCTGTAGATTATTAGTGGCAGGAGATAGAGTGGGGAGGAAAGGAAAAGAGGAGAGACAGACCAACACATTTTTAAAAATCAATACATCATTCAGACTCCCATTACCCTCCCCATCTTCCAACCCAAACCACTGTTACAACTGCTGAGAACAAGCATATATTAAGGCCCCACCCAGGTGGTGGTTCTCAACCATGTATGAAAAAGCCACACACACCATCATCTCAGGTGTTTGTACCAGTCTCCCCCACAAATCCCTTGAGATCTTCTAGAGCCCAAAGGCTCTAGAAGGACAGAATGAGGTTATAAGGAGGCCCGATGACACTAGCTATTGAGAAGTTTAACCTTGAAGAGAGGGACAAAAATATATTCCTCTCAGACAAAAGAAGAAGTTAATACTGACTGAAAAGTATAGGAAAGTTCAGGGGTGGAAGGAAAGGAAAACTAGGGATTTCAAGCCCCAAATTTCACATTTCTCCAAGAAACAGGAGGCTATTCAACTGTTTAAAGTAAAGGGAACATAAATGGATCTCAGCACTTGAGAAAAATGGAAAAAATGTGAAATAGGCACCGTGGAGATTAGGAAAAGCAACAATAAAGGATGAGAAGAGATATCAAACAGTATCAACGGCTCACTGAGGTTAAAAAGCATGAATCTGTTACCAAGGCTATTGGCACATTTCTATATTTTCTTCAAAATTGTCTGAAGACCACAAGAGTACAGTGAATTACAATACAGGATAAGTGCTACAAGACAATAAACAAAGATGCTAGGATGTCCGAGAAGGGACACCTCAGGCTTCCTGGACTTTGAAAGATAAAAGTTAGCCAGGCTTAAAAAAGAGGTGGGAATCCTAGAATATATGCAAAATACTTTATGCCTTGGAAAATTTAACACTGAGTTGACTCAGTTATCCTAAATAGTACAAGTTTATTGTTCCTCTGTGGCCATCTGAATACGAAATTAAAAATTGTAATAAAGGAGGCTTTCCTGAATCTATAGTTAGATGCACAGGCACCAACATCGTAGACTTAACATTTTTTTCACCAGGATAAGAAACTATAGGGGTAAATCACAATCATACAGGTTTCATGTGAAACTCATGAAGCCAGACTAGTTCAACATTTTATACAGAATTTTATTTAAAGAATGCCACAAAAATTCTAAACAACGACATCGTATTCTAATTCGTGTACTGGTACAATGATCCCTATAGTAGGCGTTCAATTACTGTTGACATTTTACCCAGCCACAAACCAGAGAACGCTTATCTTGACTGCGTCCGAGGATGCAGCACCGCGGGCGAAAAACCCCTGGATGAACACGATCAGGAAATCACAACATCATCCTTCCGGGTAAAGGGATATATTTGGAGGTGAGGAATTCAAGAAACAATTTACCCAAAAATGCCACCGCAAGAGAGAAACCAGTATTAGCGACTTTCCCTTCATTGGTCAAAACCATTAACAAAAATGTTCACAAAAAGAAACTCATAAAGGCTGCCGGACGTCACCTGCGCGTTCGCCACCCCGCACTCAGCCTCAGACACCACAAACGCCAGGTAGACAGCAGGCTCCGTTCCGCCCCTCCCACCGCGAGGGGAAGGTCAAAGCCACGCTCTCCCGTCCGCCTCCCGGGCGGCGCTGCAAGGGAGGGCCCGACCCCCGACTAGCTTGTCCCTAGGGACCAACCTTAGTGTCCCGGCTGTGCCAGACCCTGTCGAGTTTCAACTCTGATTTCCGAAGCTCCTTTCTTCCCCAACACAACACCCACTCGCCTCGTCTTCCTCCGCTTCCTCCGCTTCCACCGCCGACCCGGCAGCCCCAGCCACCTAACAATCACGCCCGTGGTCCCGTGTTTACACTGCCGCCCACCGGAAGCGGAAATTAGCACGCACGACTTCCTACCTGCCTGCTTTGGATGCCTGGTTTCCAAGATACGGATTTGGCCGATACCTGGGGCAATAATCCACTAAAGCTAGCAAAGGAAAGATTCGCAAGTCTTTCTCGTCCGCCAAGCCCTCCTCCAGGACCACAAATCCCAGACGTCACTGCGGCCGCCCCACCGCGTTACCTTCTGGGATTTGTAGTCGGGGCCGCTCGGCCGGAGCGCCCTCTAGCAGCAGCCAGGGGCGTTTGGCGCGCGGGGCTGCAGAGCGGGAGCGCGGGCAAACGCGAACGCGCCTGCGCCGGCCGAGGAGCGCGGGGAGGAGCCGCCCGCCGTGCCGCGGCGCTGCCAGTCGACGGGTAGAGCAAGGGAGGGACGAGGAAAACGATTCTGAGGGGAACTGAAAGGCGTAAGATATGGTCCTATCCTAAAGGGGTTTGCAGCCCAGCTGCTGAGGCCTCCTAGACGCAGAGAACAGAGAGGCGAAACTCGATTAGAAAGGACTCAATGCGTGCGTATTAGGGAGGCTCATAGCTGAATTGTGGGCTTCACGTCGGACGTAACAAATAAGTCGAACCCAGATGAGAGAATTATGGCCGGAATGTGTCTGTGGGTCATGTCATGAATATAAATAAATGGGCAAATATAACACGGGCAACTAATGCTGTCAATTTATCCACGTAGCTATTAATATCTTGTGCAAAAGGAGACCCATATCTGGAGATCAGGCTTTCTCAACCTCAGCATTAACATTTTGAACTGGCTAATTCTTGGAGGGAAGAAGAGGGCATCCTATGCATAGCAAGCTGCTTGGCAATGTCTAGTGTGTACCAAAACTATTGCTATACTAATATGAAGGCACTATTTTGCCCTTTTCACAAAACTGACATTTGCACTGATGATGGAAAAGCAACCGTGGGTAAAACTCCTGGCCCCTCAAGGAGGAATCACGGTAATGATACTAAACTGTACTAGCAGTCGTTGTATTCTTCGCCAACACACACACACTCATAGTAAGAAAAATGAATGCCCTCACTCGACTATCTTCAATGAAGCTGTAAAAATTATTAAGAACAACCCTTGAGTACACTTTTTAATATCCTGTGTGGAAAAAATGGTAAGTTCTCATAAAGTACTTCTGCATACTGGAGTATGATGTCCCAAAGAATCTTAAAGTATTTGTGAGACCGCATTCTAAACTGAACTAGATACTTTTTTCATGGAACATAACTTTGGTTTACAAGAACGACTGACAAACTGGCTATTGAGACTTGGCTATTTGACAGACCTTTTCTTGAAAATGAACACAGGGAACCTACTACTTCAAGAAAAACAATTGACAGTGTTGACAATGATAAAGATTTTAGGCAAAAATTATGATTTTGGAAAAATTGTATTCACTAAAAGATCTTGGCAGCTCCCCAATACTTCCAGACTTTTCTGATATCATTGGAGATATTATCAGATGTGATTTTTATTTATATTGTTTGATTAGATGCATTAACATTTGTATGACCTACATAAGTGGACCATTATTTTCAAAATGATCAATGCATAACTGGGGTAGCCAGCCTCCAAGATGGCCTCCAATGATTGCCACTCCTGGATTCACATGCTTGTGTAGTTCTCCTACCAGGGTTGCTCTGTATTACCTATAGAATAGGGCAGAAGTGATAATATATCTTCTGATATTAATTATAAAATACACTAAGGTGGTGGCAATGTCTCTTAATCTAGGTAGAGGTTTACATGGCCACGTTAACTGTATACCTGAAACACTGAAAATTTATTGAGCCAAATATTTATTTGTACACTTTTCTGTTGATGTTATACCTCTATAAAAAGTGTTAAAAATATATATCTCCCTAACAAGATGCCCAGAGCAGGATTTGTCTTATGGTCACATTTGTAGTGCCATTGGTTCATAGTAGCTATATGAGGGGATACAGTTTGCAGAGTGAATAATTAAATGGTGCTTGAAGCTGCACCCCTTTCTAGGGGTCTTTCCTAAATTTCTCAAGTAACTTAACCTTGATTCACCTCTACTCTGGTAAAGGCTACTTCCCACTAAGTTTTGGTACTTCAACCACCACTCCTCTTACTTTGGGCTGTGATCTTGATTTGCTTTTTGTGTATTGAATTCATTTCCCACGCTTTTAATAGATAACATGATCATCTTCTAAGTTGCCAAAAATCCTCTAAATTTATCACAGCTAACATCTATTGGCATTTACAATAGAATGGTTTATTTATTAATATTTACAATAAGTAGAATAGTTCTCAAAATATTGAATTTTCAAACAAGAGAGTTTCTTGTACTATTTTGTACAGTCAAGGTAAATATCAGAGCAATTTATCCGTTTCCTAAAATCCTACTACGCCATTCATAACACTCTTCAGCACTGTTTTCTTTTGTAGTTTTAAAGATTTAGAATGAAATCTAGCACAAGCCCTGCCTAATAATGCCGTAAGGATACAAGATTTAACACTAATTGAATTCTAACAATAGTAGAATTCTAACCAAACCTAATGTTAGGCAACTGCTGAATGATAGCTGCTTTGGCTTTTATTGTATATATCTTAATATTTTATTTAGGTGGTTGGATTTTATATGAAATCAAAACTAATTCAGTTGAGACAAAAATCACAATGTTTGAGTACTAAAATGTGGTCCACCACTATATTTAGGTACACTGTTAAAAAGAAAGGTGCAGCTGCGCGTGGTGGCTCACGCCTGTAATCCTAACACTCTTAACACTCTGGGAGGGACAGGGAGGAGGATCGTTTGCGCTCAGGAGTTCAAAACCAGCCTGAGCAAGAGCAAGACCCCATCTCTACTAAAAATAGAAAGAAATTGGCCAACTAAAAATATATAGAAAAAATTAGCTGGGCATGGTAGCGCATGGCACGCCTGTAGTCCCAGCTACTCGGGAGGCTGAGGCAGGAGGACTGCTTGAGCCCAGGAGTTTTGAGGTTGCTGTGAGCTATATTGACGACGCCATGGCACTCTAGCCCGAGCAAAAGAGTGAGGCTCAGTCTCAAAAAAAGAATAAATAAATAAAAAGAAAGGTGCGCAGATCAGCCATGAATAAGCTTTTTTTACCCATTTAGTTTTCCCAGGGGTCAGAGAAGCAAGCACATGGTAACAGATGAAATATGAAATTTTTCTTTATTATACCATTTTTCTAAGTCAAAGTACTTGAAATTGTATATTTAAATATACTCTGGTCAAAATATACATGAACCACAAAGATTGATTTCTACCTACTACCACTTTACAGTTATGTTGTATGTGGAATTCATTCATCTTGTCAGAACTCAGGATGAAAATAAGATTTCTGTTGTGGATGGGGAAATGGGGGAAGGAACTGAGGAAAAAAAGATTTGGACAACACATATTTTTCTTTCATTACAAAGATGCCTGTGAGTTCTACATCTAGCCACAGACTATACCAAGTATTAATTCAGTGTTTGACGGTATCACTACAAGATCAAAAAGGTTACTGTGGGGCAGAGAGGGAAGGATTTTGTATAAAATCACCTAAAATTCTGAAAAATTATAAAAGCATATTAAGAAAAAAAATAAAGAGCAATGGAGTTTATTTCGGTGAAATTATTTTAAATTAGATCTGATATATTAAGCTCCCATATGCCCCAACCTGGTAGAAAAGTTCCTCTCAGTGAGAAATCAATTATTTTAATGGCAAAATTTTTACATATCAGTAAAATCTGTTATATTTAAAACTATGTATACAGTACATTTCTGGCAAAACCTTATACATCTTTCAGTTGTCAAGACAAAGTAAAAATATGGTTGCATAAAATCACAAAAAATATAAATTGCTGAAAAGATACTAAAAAAAGATTAAAAATCATTTGCATTCACTCCCCTTACCTCTTCAATATTGGTAAGAATTTGGAAACTACAATAAATTTGTGAAAAGCCTGTTGCAACCTTGACACACTTAACCAAAAGTTATCATTTCAAATATCCAAGCTTAAAAAAGAATTTATGGCAATAATCTGTGCATTTATCATACTGTTTATACAAGTGCAATATTTAAATATCTTCAACATAAATCTCAGTAACTAAAGGAATCACAATAACTTATAAATGAAGCAAAGTTTACAAAATTAACAATTTTTAGAAGGTCCTATTTAACTGGTTCTTCCTTTTCTTCCCCTCCCCCCACAACAGCTTATAGAGACATTACTTAATTCTATATACAAATCTGTAACTTTAAAAATACAGTCTTCTGTTCTTAATATCAGGAACATAATGCTGCATTTAGAGAACTTAAGTGAAACTAATATACTCAAACCAGAGGGCCACATAAAAGTTATAAATACAGGTTTTGAACACATATTTAAATAGAACTTCTATTACTTTGTACAGCTTTCAAATTCAAAGTTGAATAGAACTCTGGACAAAAAGAAACAAGATTTTTCTTTTGAATTCAGTGCATGATTCTTGAGGTGCTGGAGTCAAATCTACAACTAGAGTAATCATATATGCAAGCTATCATGACATTTGAGTACGTTTTCATCTGGTTACATAGATGCTCACTATATTTGCCCGAAACAATCCTAAAATACAACAATTCTTAAAATAGAAGATAGCTCTGTTGCAATGGGAAAAATGCTTAATACCAAAATAAATCAATATTGTGAAGCTAATATAAGGCAATATGAGTGATGCAATATGTTTTATTAGCATACACATGATACCAATTTTCTGAGGTGACTTTAAATCTTCATTTACACATACTATGTGATGCTATTACTAACAGTGAGAAAAAGAAAATATAAATGTAAATCAGAGATCTTAGGAAGATTATCTTTAGAAAGTTCCCATAATGCTAATTTTTTAAAAATTAAAAGGCAAAACTAATGTGACCATTTAGAAGAACTGATTTGTTCCATGTTTTACCAAAATGTTATATTTGACTAAAGAGATATAACCAAATGCAATATGCAAACTTGAATATGAAATTTGAAATATGAAATAACCAGCGATAAAAGTAATTTGGAGGACAACTGGAGAAATTTAAACATGGACTGAGTATTAGATGATATTAGGGAATTATTAATTTTATATTCGTATTATGGTTTTTTAGGAGAATGTAATTATTTTTAGGAAATTTTTGAAGTATTTAAGGGCAGTAAGTGTATCTGTAATATCCAAATGGTTCAGGACAAAAAATATGTATGTATATATATACACACACATACACAAACACATACACACGCATATCTGTATCTTTATACATATATAGGTATAGAGAAAACAAATATGGCAAAACACAATTGTTGAAACTAAATGGTAGAGAAACATGTGATCACCCTATATTAATTTTTCTTATTTTAAAAAATGTTCATAATAAAATTTGGGGGGAAAAGTCATATTCAAGCATTTAAAGTTTGTAAGAGATATTCTTTCTATGTACTGAATCAACTTTAAAAATACATAATCAACTGACTAGACATTTTTGCATACTCAATACTGACTGATACGATAAGCCAGAGGATTTGTAAAATTGGCAAAAACAACATGATTTATTTACAGTATATGCAATTCATATTTAATAACAAAAAGAACACTTTATGTACAGAATATAGTGGGACAAACTGTAAGATTAACTTAGCACTAGAGTATCTGAACATATAAATTCTGTGTGTTTTTGGACTTTATGAAACTAAAGAAAAAATTCAAATTGGGCCTAATATCTGATATGACTTACCATACACTATAGAATTTTAAGAGGGAGATATGGAAGAAGTTATCCAGACTGTTACTATTGTTAGAAGATACCAGCTGTAAGTTAAGGAGCCCAGGAAACAACATCACCTATAAAAGGTCTCTGGGAATTCTAGGCAAATATTAATTGAATGAATTTATGAAGCAAATATATAACACATCAACATGTAATAATATATAAAGGCCTTTATGGTAAATTAATAGTCTCAAAGCCTGTGTACGCTAAGTATAAAATAGCCAAAAATCAAGTGAGCCTGAGAGACCTACAATCCATTGTGTATATTATGCTATATGTCTAGTGAACAATGAACAAAATGATCTTAATTCATTTCTGCACATTAGGCTTTTAACTATTAATCATGTTCCAATCCCTGTGCAAATTGCATTCCAAAAGCCAATCCTCAGTTATAATTATGTATAACTTGATTATAAATGGAAGCATTTGGCTATAACTTATTATGCATGCTTATTGCTATCAAAGAAATAAGCAAAGTTTTAGGTTTACTGTGCAAGAATTTTAATTAGATTTGCACACATCTCAAAAAATTCTATTGTGTGACTTCCAGGTCTTGGAGTTAAGTCACCAGGAGAAGAGTCAAGTGAGGTCACAGATGAGGTAAGAGAAACTTCTGAGGATTTTCCTTGAGCCTCAGCATCTGAATCATTCCTTTGGCAAGATCGATAGTTGCTAACTGATCCCGATCTCTGTGGAGTAGCAGTCCCTGATTTGGCTTCCGTAATTTCATCTGAGTAAAAAGAATTTCAATTTATTATAATCTATGACCTCCTCCCAAAATTTTTACAACAATATTGAATTTTCTTCTTTAAGTGAGACTAGTGACCAGCTATCAAGAGCATGTTTATTTTATTTTAAATACAAATAGAAGCAATGAGTCTGAGTTAAACCACTCTCCTTTTTACATACAGTATGTATTCTTGTGATGGCTGATCAAGACTGGGTACAGTATGTAGCTATTGATCAGTTGCAATCCAAGATTAAGAACTCAGTAAACTAATAACCTGAAGCTTAATAAACATCATTCTCTAGCAATAAAAATTAATTCCCCTATATTAAAATCATAGTATCAACACACTTGATATTGGGAAGGTACCTTGGAAATCATCTTATCCAACCCCTCATTTAATTGATAAGAAAACAAACCCAGAAAAGTGACTTGCCCAAGGTAACAAATGAACAGAAAGGTAAGTTTAGAACCCAACTCTCCTAACTCTCAGCTCAGTGCTTTTCACTCTCCACTTTCTTTTCATATTTCATTTAAAGTCGTATAAAACATCAACAATTCCAATGAACAAAAATCAAAAAAAATCTAAAGTTGGGAACACAGTACAAAAACAGTAAATAATCACTTACTGGGTAGACTCAAGTGCTAATAAATCTAATGTTGCAAATTTGATCCCAACACAAAGAGAAAATGAAAATTCATTCCATATCTCAGATTGTATTAGTATGTGTTAGCAGATATATACTGTCTGGACATAAAAATAACCAGACAAAAAAGTTTGGCCAGTATATCATGACTCAAACCTCTGTTTTTCTGATACTATGTGGGTATTATTTTGAGTTTATAAAGAAGAAAGACCAGCCTAAGCAAGAGCGAGAACCCATCTTTACCAAAAATAGAAAAAATTAGCTGGGCGTGGTGGCACATGCCTGTAGTCCCAGCTACTTGGGAGGCTGAAGCAGGAGGATCGTTTGAGCCCAGGAGTTTGAGGTTGCAGTGAGTTAAGATGACATCATTGTACTCTAGCCCGGGCAACAGAATGAGACCCTGTCTCAAAAAAATAAAAAAAATAAAGAAGAAAGAAAAAAATTTATAGGTGAACCTCATCTAATAATTCCATGCAATCTTCCATAAACAAAGGTGACATCATATCTTAATGCAATTGATTTGGCCAACAAAAAATTGCCATAACCTTGTACTTAATTTAAAAACTTTAATAATAAAAACTTACAGAAAAGTCAACATTTATTTCTAAATAAAATATTTTATCTAACCAAAATAAACCACACCAAAAAAACAAATGTGATAGAAAACTATCACTTTGGGATCAGATTTCATTTGGCTTTGAGGATTTTACAAGATGATAATCTTCAAAGGAGAATATACTATAAGGTTAAAAAAATTACATGATTCACAAATGTTAATATCATGAAGGCACAAAAAGTCACATTTTATATTTCTTTGCTATTGAATTATTAGCAACAAGTCAAGAAGCTTCAAAAGAATCAAAGACTAGGCCGGGCGCAGTGGCTCACGCCTATAATCCTAGCACTCTGGGAGGCCGAGGAGGCCGGATTGTTTGAGTTCAGGAGTTTGAGACCAGCCTGAGCAAGAGCGAGACCCCGTTTCTACCAAAAATAGAAATAAATTAATTGGCCAACTAAAATATATAGAAAAAATTAGCCGGGCATGGTGGCGCATGCCTGTAGTCCCAGCTACTGGGAAGGCTGAGGCAGAAGGATTGCTTGAGCCCAGGAGTTTGAGGTTGCTATGAGCTAGGCTGACCCACAGCACTCTATCTAGCCCAGGCAACACAGTGAGACTCTGTCTCAAAAAAAAAAAAAAAAATCAAAGACTAAAAAACCAAGTAACAAGGTCAAATATATCATCTACATTGCTTTGTGTGATGTACATACCATCAATACTACGAAAATCCAATAAGTAAGTTCTACTATCTACTTGGTATAATTGTAGACTCATTTTGGAGTAGGTGCTTGTCACAGGATTCTTCCTTCGTACACGCAAATAATATGGGTTTACAACCTAGAATATGGCATGGAAAAAATGAAGTCAAAAGCAATTCTTCTATAAAATATTTTATAGACTACAGGTTTGTCAAATGTGCTAATAATCAAATGTTCTTTCTTTCTTACCTTCCATTCATAATCCAATTGTTTAATTGCTCTGCATACTTCTGCCATGATATCATTTGGTCGACTTTGACTTCTAATTCCTAAATGCCACTTTGCTTTCCTTACACCTTGATGTTTGGACTTCTGTGGATTTAATTCATCAAGAGTATGACGTGCTCTTGGTGTTTCAGCAACCAAGAATGGTACTCTTTCTGGATGGGGCCGAGTCAGATGGTGATCATCGAGAAAAGAATCAGGTGGACTTGTCGCCAGGTAGAAATCTTTGGCTTCATTCATTATTCTCCTATTATCTATTATGAGATGGTAGGCAACTGCCAAAGGGTCCTGGTGATTTCTATTATAAAGGCAGCTGAGAACCTCCTCTTCTGAGCACTCAAATTTTTCACATACTTCTTTTAAGGCTTCATCATCAATCATGGTTGAACTATATGATGGATCCTCAGGAAAGAGATATTTTGGAAGGTCCTGTTTAAACCATTCATGTTCCCTGAGAGAAAATGGCAGGGTGAGGAGGATTCTGAGTAGAGCTGAGACTAAAAGTAACAGTTTGGGGAATTTAGGATATGCATTCATTTATATTTGTACCTATACTGTATTATCATCTCTTACACTTTAATTTTCCTTTTCTAGTTCACACTTCATTGTATATATCAAGGGAAATGCTCTAGTCTCCCTCTGATTTTATGGGTGAGAATGCATTGATGTAGCAACAAAAAAAGAAATGTCTACACTTTTATTTAAAATTTTAAAATGAGGCCAGGTGTGGTGGCTCACACCTGTAATCCTAGCACTCTGGGAGGCCAAGGAGGGCAAATTGCTTGAGCTCAGGAGTTCAAGACCAGCCTGAGCAAGAGCAAGACCCATCTCTACTAAAAATAGAAAAAAAAAAAAAATTAGCCAGCATCATGTAGAATGCCTGTAGTCCCAGCTACTCTGAAGGCAGAGGCAAGAGGACTGCTTGAGCCCAGGAGTTTGAGGTTGCAGTGAGCTACACCAGGCAGACTCTGTCTTAAAATTAATAAATAAAATTTTACAATGAGGCCGGGCGCAGTGGCTCATGCCTGTAATCCTAGCACTCTGGGAGGCTGAGATGGGTGGATCACTCAGGTCAGGAGTTCGAAACCAGCCTGAGCAAGAGCGAGACCCCGTCTCTACTAAAAAAAAAGTAAAGAAATTGGCTAACTAAAAATATATAGAAAAAACTAGCTGGGCATGGTGGCACACGCCTGTAGTCCCAGCTACTCGGGAGGCTGAGGCAGAAGGATTGCTTGAGCCCAGGAGTTTGAGGTTGCTGTGAGCTAGGCTGACCCCACGGCACTCACTCTAGCCCAGGCAACAGAGTGAGACTCTGTCTCAAAAAAAAAAAAAAAAAATACAATACAATACAATGAATGACAATGACAAACACTGAGAAAAACAGCTTATTTCCAACTGAGAGAGAGAACATATTATGGGGCTTCATTTTAATACTCTTTTGATACAATATTAAGCGAAAATAACATAACAAAAATAGTAGACAACTACCATTTATTACTTACACTTAAACACAGTAAATACTAAACACTTCATATACATTATCTTCCCCCATCCTCAAAACAATTCTATGAAGATAATAATATCCCTTTGTTTTAAGTGAAGAAACTGAGGTTCAAATATATCAAGGAACTTGCTCAGGGCCATGAGGACAGTACGTGGCAGAACCAGGATTGCAAACCAGTTCTATGTGACTCAAAAGGCTATGTTCTCTGAATGATTTCCTATTCCAATTCTCTAATCTCAAATATAAAAGGATTTGTTTGACCTGACCTATGTCAAAAACTATGCTAGAACTAAAAAAAATCAAGAGAGGAAAAAAACCCAAATGAACAATGATATCTTCTGGGTGATGGTACTAAAGATTATTTTTATTGTCTTCTCTATTTTTTTGGTGTTTTTCTAATTGTCATATTTTACATCTTAATTGGAAAAATATGTAAAACATAAGCTAAAACATTTCTTAGATATTTTAAAATATAAATTTTAGAGAATGATTTGTTCTTTCCCCCTGGTGGTAAAATCACACCCTGCCTTTCTTTCATGGTCTCTTTTTTAGCTAATCTAAAGCATATGGAGTAAATGGAAAGTAATCGAGGTACAAGTTCCACAAATAATCTTTCCTTCTTCATCACCCTAATGCTTTCGTATTTGCTATTCCTAGATCCATATCTGATTTCTTTCTTCATTCTCCCTTGATCTAAGAGAAATGTGTGGTCTAGCCATTAGCATACCCAAAGAGAAATTTCCATGGTGGGGGGAGGGAAAGAAAGGTAGGAAATCATGGTAGAAGAAACAAAGTTTGCAGTAAATTTTTTTAAGTCTTCCTCAGAAATGGCTCACTCAAATTTGAAAAGATTTGTCATCATCACTTCTGCCTTATTTAAACTATTAGATTGAATCATATGAAATTGGTAATAGTAGCTTTTACCAAAACAGCAATTTCATGTGATTCAATGTATACTACTAGGGAAACCATGTCATTGATTCAATTAAAATTTTCTCATTCCTTATGATTAAGAAGGGGAAAAAAATACAATAATTCAAGAGATTAAAACTAAAATAGCAACGAATTTATTATTAAAAAATATTAATCTTAATAAGAATACATTAAAGTCAAATATGAAGCATACTATGAAAGTTATTAAAAGTTCATTATAAAGAACTACTACAAAATTTCATTAACACTCCACTTAGGTCCTTTTTATTTTTCAGTAGCTTTTTTAAAATTTAAAAAGTAATATAATGCTTATTGTAGCAGTCTCAAAATAAAGATGCATAAGTAAAAAGTGAATGCCTTTCCTCCTACCAATTTTACTTCTCTAAAGCAATTTGTTCAGTATCTATTTTTAATACCAAAATAAAATAGATAAATGTGTCTATGCACCGTATTTTTTTCATATAAAATTTATATTACACTATTCTGCAACTTTTTCTTTCAGTTAACTTATATTATGGATATTATAGATCTGATAATTTCCAAATTGCTTTATTACCTGATATCTTTGATTGTGGCCCTCTTCATGGGATCCACCTGCAGCATGTGTTTCAGAAGGCT
Source organism: Lepilemur ruficaudatus (assembly GCA_963574885.1). NCBI lineage: Eukaryota > Metazoa > Chordata > Mammalia > Primates > Lepilemuridae > Lepilemur > Lepilemur ruficaudatus. Next base: position 17,113 of record CAUYRT010028484.1, read on the forward strand.
AATCACAGAAGGATTTAAATACTGAGGGGTATAAAAGATCCCATCACATATCTTCTTAAAAAGAGTTGGCACATGATCATCATCAAATGGAAGGGTTCCACATAATAAAGCATAGAGAATAACCCCACTGCTCCATATATCTACCTCTGGGCCTGCATATAATCTGCAACAGGAAATACCAATTGGATTAAATAATCATTTGTAACTTAAGAGGCAATCAATTAATCAAAAATTTCAAATTTTTAGTATGTATTTTTCATAAAGAATTAGTAATCAAAAGATGGTGTTTATAGCCACTGCTGCACACTACACATAAAGATCTTATTTCCATCAGTATTATCTTTGAAAACCAAAGTTAAGAAGTTTTGTAAATTGCAGACCATGGCTAAAATTCTACTTTACTACGGCCCTCAAGGGACCCAACCAATAGGGCCAAACATTGAACAAACATATCACTATTGAATTAAAGGAGAGATTAAATGATGTTTCCTCAACTGAGAATGTTCTCTAATGACGGACCCTGTAACCACTGTTCCCAATAACCGAAGACCCCTTACACCAAGGTAAAAGGAGCCTGAGGCTGGGGAAGAAAGCCAAGCTCACTGATTCACAGAAGATTTTAAAGTTCTATTTGCAGTACACTGTAGCCAACTGCATTAATTAGCTGCAGACTAGTTAGATCACCTATTCCAAGTATGGCTTCAGGAAAATGATCTCTTTAAATTGATATATTGTTGAACTGATAAATAAATACTCTTTTGAAAGCAAAAGTTCCCATTCACCTAGCCCTTAAATTCAATTAAAATCTTCTCATTCCTTGTGATTAAGAAGGGGAAAAAAATACAATAATTCAAGAGATTAAAACTAAAATAGCAACGAATTTATTATTAAAAAATATTAATCTTAATATTTCCAACTTATTTCCAACTTTCCAACTTATCCAAAGTTGGAAAATTAAATTTCAGTAATATAGGCATAATTATAACACATTTCTTTTTATTTAATTAACAGTGCCCACAGTATCCATGTACTGAATTGTTTTCTTCCCAGAATTAAGATAAACACAAATGAAATAATTTTAAAACGAATTTTAGACATTAAGTTAATATAAAAAGATAACGATGAAACTTGATAAATCTAAAATTAGCTACTCCTGCCTTATTCATAGGCATGACTTTATACAAATCTCATTCCTTTGAACAGTCTACCCAGGCAAATAAGGTTATGAAAATAGAAAGAAAATACAATATTTCTGTATTCTGAGTTAATCAAGATGTGAAATATTCAAATAAACATGATTTAGATGAAAAGTTATTAAAAGTTCGTTATACAAGTTAGTAAACAAAGTTAAGCTTCTCTATTTTCTATTTCAGTGGTTTAGTAAAAAATAGTTGCTTTCTAAAAAATTAAACTCTTCTGTTTTCTAAACTATTCAAAAAGCTGCACTGTACAATATCTTCATGTTCTCAATGCTAGTGGTTAGTAAACAGAGAGGTTAGAATTCTTACGGTATTACAGTCTCCAAAAGATTTAAAGACTGAAGTTTCAACATAAATGAAGTTTAACCTAAGGCCAATACAAAAAGCCATTTAAGAAAAAAAAAAAAAAAAAAAAAAAGCCACACATTACACATTTAGTTCTTTAAGTAAATAGTAAACCATTTCTAACTACTATTTCTGTATTATTCAAGTTTTCAGTGTCTTATCTACCTTTAAAACTCACTAGTTTTAAACCTGTAATTCCTTCCAACAGGAAAAAATTAAAATACTCTTTTCTAACTACTTTAATATAATGTTAATTTGCAAACCAACATTGTCCTCTATAAATGGAGTCCTTAACCCTTACTCACTTACAATGTTTTATTCTTAAAATGAATATTCCTGGATAAGAAAAGACTAAGCCTTATATTTTTTTCCTTTCACTAGAATTAAATATGATACTATAAATTAACAAAATCTAGAAGAAAAAGACAATTACAAATGTTTTGGGGGTGGGAGGGTATCAAATACTACCTTCCTGAAATTACTTCTGGTGCAGCATAGTTGGGTGAGCCACAACTTGTTCTTAAAAATTCACCATCTGACATCATGTTTGAAAGACCTGAAAGTGCACAAAATCAGCTACTCAAGATTTCCCAAGGACAAAAATAAAAACAAAACCCCATTAAATAATAAAACTGAGTTTCCATGAAAGTGATAAATCATCATTTTGTTCTTCAACAATATCCTATAACCTTTACTGTTCCCAAATATTCTGCCATTATGCCCTAAAATGTGCAATCTGTTTCACATAAAGTTAGTGCATTGTTGGAGTTTTTAATGAGTATATATATTAAGCTATTGCTTACTAGAATAAACTTAGCATATTTAAGTTTAATTAATACAGAAATTGCTAGGGGAAAATAATCTAGAACAGAAGGATTAAAATTCAAAGTTTCTATTCACCCTGTTCAGATTCTTTAAAAAATAACCATAATAATTTTGAACCTCTAAGTTATAGTTTTACTCCAAAATGAAACTTTTGCTCCCTTAGAAATGTACTCTATAAAATCATGACAACTGAGGAATAAGGAATTCAAATAATTTAGCCAGACACAAAACCAAAACAAACAAACCAAAAAAAAACAGTTCGGATTTGGCTGGCACTGTTCAGTGAATCTCTATAGAGTTATTTTATTTTATTTTATAGATGAGATCTCACTCTGCTACCTAGGCTGGCGTACAGTGGCATTATTATAGCTCACAGCAGCCTCAAACTCCTGGGCTCAAGCAATCTTCCTCTTACAGCCTCTTGAGTAGCTGGCACTACAGGAACATGCCACCTTGCCTGGTTAATTTTTTTATTTTTATTTTTTTTAGAGACAGGGTCTCGCTATGTTGCTCAGGCTAGTCTTAAACTCCTGGCCTTAAGCGATCCTCCTGCCTCAGCCTCCTAAGTCACTGGGATTACAGGTATGAGCCACTGCACCTGGCATTATATTTTTAAAAATATATATACATGCACATATAAATATAAATGTGTATTTGTTTATTCAAAACTGAGGAAAATATTTACAAGAATTTCCTCTCTTTTTAAATTTTTCTTTCTAGATTACTATTACTAACATAAAGGGAAGGAATTTCCTCTCAATTGAATGAAAACCAACCAAACTAAGAGAGTTGCAGAGATTCATTTTTTCTCTTAGATTTAATAATGTCAGTGGCAATTTATACAGAAAAATGAAAAAATAAATTCATTTTTAACAATCAAAGTAATGTTCCTCAAGCTAAAATTATGGTTTCTTATCATTTAAATTTTTTTTAAATAATTTTGTTCACATAGTTCACCTTCTGGCTTTCAAAGTTTTGAATAATTCCATCCCACTCAGTTTCTTTTTTTTCCATACTTGACCAAAAGAACACACTAGAAACAAGTTTGCTACCTTCTCTTTTCAAATGATCTCGCTAATGCTGCCAACCTGAATTGGAATTGTTTACCAACTATCATAAAACTCAAGACATAAAGCTAAGAAAAGAGAATTCCTTAGCTTTTCTCCTTTTGTTTGTTAATAGACAAAAAGTTGAGGATACTTTGAGATACTCAGTCTAATACGTGAAAGTTATCTGAAGAATGCTACTTATATTTGCTAAACACAGTGCACAAATGAAACTATAAAAATATCCTTACCAAAATCAGCTATCTTTGCATTCATGTGTGCATCAAGCAGGACATTTTCAGGTTTCAAATCTCTATGGACCACCATATGCCTGTGACAATAATCTACACCAGAAAGGATTTGTTGGAACAGACGTCGACTTTCTTTTTCATCCAGCTAAGAAAAGCAGAGAGGCATCTTAAAGGTGTGTCTTTTAAAATATATTCTCTTACCTATAATTCCCCAACCTATAAAATTGTCAAAATGCATGAAACCTTCCAAATGATTTTTACTCATGAGGTATGTTTGACATGGCGAGGAGATAACATGCAGCACAAAACAGAAATGCTAAGCAGATCCTGGAAACCAAACCAGTAACTTCACTTTCTAATAATATCATTTACATATGACTATACTCTATTAGATTGCCTTCCTCTACGTCTCATTAGCTATTTCAAATGGTTCCAATTTCTACTGGAAATGCGGCATGTTTTGTCTCATAAATTGGAAATGTTTAATCTTTCATTCCTTTAACAAATATTTATTGAATACCTTCCATGTGCTACACACTGTTTCAGATAATTCATTATATAGCAGTGAATAAAACTAAAGCCCTAATTTAATTGATGAAAATAGACAAATAAATGTAATGTCAAGGAGTGATAGTGCTTTGAAGAAAAATAAAGCAAAATATGAGTACAGAGGGTGATGCTGGGATGGGGAATACTATTTTAGACTATGAGGAAGTAACATTTAAGCACTGTTCATGAACTGAGCTTGCAAGCAACCATGTTGTTGTATGTCCTGAAATAAAAAAAGTTTTAATTTTAACAAAAAACCTTAATTCATTTTATAAAATATAAAAGCATTTATCTTTAATGTGTAATGAAAAAGTATCTTATGCTGCAACTACATTTTTAAAAATATTCTTTAAAAACTTCTCTATTTATCCATATTTTCTTTTTTTTTACGTTTTTTTTCAACATAAGTAATAAACATTACATGGACATGCCTCCTCCCAAGAAGTCATATTTAATAAATAAGCCATTAATCCTCTAGGCAAAAGACTCTAATATGCAATTCTCTAACACAGGTCATGAATTAACATTCTAAAACTAGACTTTCACACCTTAAATAGCATGGATAATCTGGGATAAAAGACAAACTAGTAATTTCTTTTTAAAGAAAATTTAAAACTATTGAAGTACCATGAGATACCCTTCCTCCAGGAAAAAAATACTAATCCTTTAACTAACTAACACTTTCATTTCTAGACAAAATGTAGGTTCATGGGAAAAAAGAATATCTGTTCAAAATATGAAATAACAGGAGAAAACTTAGCTGGTTAAACAAAATATAAGAGGTAAAATAACTAGATAGGCTACAAAAATAAAAATTATACTCTATTCACAACAAATAACAGTACAAAGGATGAAGCAGGGGATATCTATAAAGGAAGATTACAAAAGTCAATGCATATTTCCAGTTAAACACGGCAGGTTGAATCTTTTGTTTCTAATCCTTGAAACATCACTAAAATGACATCAGCATAAAAGAGGCATATAAAGACAAAAAGAACAAGAAAAGAGACAGCAGTAATCAAGAGGAGTCACCAAGCTGGACAGTGGTTGAACAACAATAAAGACTGAGCCAACAGGAGAAATCTGAAACCAAAGGCTACAGGGGTGGAAACCAGTAAGACATAAACTTATCTGCACACAGAATCCTGGAAAGGCTTAGAAATTGGAAACACTGGAACTGCTGAAGAAGAAGTGAGAAGCAGGCTCAGGAAAAACAGGAAAAATGGTTCAAATAAGAAGCTTTTAAACTCACCTCTACTGGGGAATAAGACCTATTTACAGCTTGCAAGACTGAACCAACTCTGTTCTCAAGGACACCAAGACAGGGATCATGAGGAAAACATGGGGATTATGTGAAAGTGAACATACTAACTAATAAGACTTGCAGCCCTTTTTCCCACTCAGCTTCTGGGGCACTGACAGCTAAGCTAATGACTCCAAGGAAATCGGAAGATTTCTTCTGGAATGCGTATCTGATTCCAGAAAACGTATTTGTGATTACTGACATTTGGTGTACCCTAATAAAATGAACAAGTCCTTACCTATTCAGCCTATGGGAAAGCCCACAAATCAACAAGTTCCACTCACATGTATTTAGTACCTCACTCTTATATATTAAGTGGACAACCAAGAATCACCAGATATCTGAGGAAGGGCCATGCACAAAAGACAAAGACAAATAAAACGAACAGGAAAAAAATGGGAACAGAGAGCACAAAAGGTACATAAACAATATGGAACAGAAGAAAACTTTAAAAAACTGTCATCCTCAGACAGACTAGGTTATTACATAAGGCTATTTCAAGAAAAGAAAATTTCAGAAAACAAGAATGATCTTTGAAATAGAAAATATGGCAGCTGAAAAATTTTAATATTCAATAGGTAAAACTGAATTCCCACAGGTAAAACAAAATGACAAAGAAATAAAAATAGAGAGAAAAGAAAGATGTCAACTCAACTTGTGCCTATTACCATTTTTCTAGGCAGAACTTTTTTTTTTTTGGTGAAGAGAAGGGGGAGGCCTCAAACAGAAATGAACCACGTTAAGAAATAGTAAAATCAAAATTAACTTGGTTAGTGAGTTTGATTTTGATGAAAATAAACAGATATGCTATACAGAACAAATGAATGAGTGAATAATATAATTAAGGCTGGGAGTAAGAAAAATTGTCTCCTCGGTGCTAGATATAGCTCTTCCAGAAAGGAGCTTTTGCATGCCATATAACCTGGGTATGAGATAATGTATGAGCAGGGAGCAGTTTTCAGTTTCTGTAATCTGTAACTTAAAGTAGTGTTCAAAATGTCTTCTAAAGTTCCTTCCAGCTCTAAATTCTTTATATCTAATTCCTACCTCCTTAATGAAGCCTGCTCTTACTACTCCAAGTACATCATATTTCTGAAATCAAAAAATGAATGCAATTTGAATGTGGCTAAAATAGGCCTAGACCTTTAAGTAATAATATATTTTATAACGATTAATTATATACTTTAAGATACAATTTAAATGTATTTGTATGCCCCAAAAGCATAAGTCTGAGGATTATGAGTTCTGGGATCACAATCCAATTCTGTCATTAATAAATCATGTGACCTTGAGAAAATATACAAACTGTGAGGTTATGATATGAGTAAGGGAACTGGTTATTAAATAGACCTCTTAAAATTGCTCTCAGACATTCTGATGCTAGTAAGGGATAAAGAGGAGTTACAAAATATATATGGGATTAAATCAGAACAGCTTACCCTTCCATTTTTACAGATATAATCAAATAGCTCTCCTCCTGAGACATATTCCATCACCATGAAAATATCAGATGGTGTACTGATGACCTGGTACCTGGTGAGAGAAAACATTGTCTACCAATATTATAACATGTATATCCACTCATTCAATAAATATTTACTAAGCACTTATAATATACCAGGTGCTGTGCTAGGAGCTAGGAAAACTGCAGGGAATAAAAACTGTCTGTTCCCATGGAATTCATGCTTTATGGGCCAGGAAACAGACATTAAATAAATAAGCAGTATCTTAGGTGGTGGAACATGTTATGAAGAGAAATAAAGCAAACTAAGGAGAAATCTTTGTATACAGAGCGTTCAAGGAAAGCCTCTGATAAAGTAAAATTTGAGCAGAGTCTGAAGGAAGAATGGGAGCAAATTATGCCATTATCTATGAGGAGGGGAACCAGGAAAAGGGAACAGCAAGTACAAAGGTACCCAGGTGGAAGCCTGCTTGGCACGTTTGAGGAATGGTAAGAAGGCTAGAGCAGAGTAAGCTGGGAGACAGAATAGGATGTAGAGTCAAAGGTATAACTGAAGGCCAGAGGACACAGAACTTTACAAACCATGATGAAGCTTTGGCTTTTACTTCAAGGAAGATGAAAAGCTATTGAAGGTTTTAAGTAGAGTAGTCATGTGATCTGTCATATTAAAAGGAGAACTACAGCAGCAAGGTGAAGAAGTGCCTGTGTACGGTCAAGGTGGAAGAGGAGGCTACTGCAGGAGTCCGTGAGAGAGATGAAGGTGACTAATTCCAGGCTGACGGCAATACAGGAGCTGAGAAACGGATCCTAGGTACATTTTGAAGGAAGAGATGGGATGGACGGTAGGAAGTGAGAGAAATAGGGAAGTTAAGGACGGTTCCTAAGTTTTTGCCCTGGGTGACTGGCTATTAGCTGAGAAAGTGAAAACTGTGGAAGGAGCAGGTTTGAGAGAGTCTTAAAGAGTTCAGTTGGGCCATGATTAAATATCTGTGAACAGCTAAATGGAGATGCAAAGTTGGCAGTGGACATATGAATCTGGAGTTCACAGAAGAGACTTCAAAGCAGAAGATGTACATTTAGGTGTCATCAGCATATGGACAGTACTTAAAACAATGGCACCTTAACAAAGAGATGACAGTAAAACAAATTTTGAGGTAGCCAGTTCAGGAGAAAAGCTTAAGCAGGTTTAATTTATAGCCTGTATAATAAAGCAGGAGCTGAGCAGTAAATAACTTATCGGTAGACCCTACAATTGGGCAACTGTAAAACAACTGTAAGATTACTGCCCTGTTGAAATATTAGATTTCTGAAATTTTATTATTTATATGGTCAGATATAAGCAGCATGGGGGAAACCCTTTCTACTACATTATCTTCAATGAGGCTAACTGACATCACGTGGAAATTTAGAAGTCAAGAGGGTTTTTTTGTTTCTTTTCTTTTTTGAGACAGAGTCTCACTCTGTTGCTTGGCTAGAGTACAGTGGCGTCATCATAGCTCACTGCCACCTCCAACTCCTAGGTTCAGGTGATTCTCCTGCCTCAGCCTCCTGAGTAGGCACATGCCACCATGCCTGGCTAATTTTTTCTATTTTTAGTAGAGATAGGGTCTCACTCTTGCTCAGGCTGATCTTGAATTCCTGACTTCAAATGATCCTCCTGTCTCAGCCTTCCAGAGTGCTAGGATTACAGGCATGAGCCACCACGCCCAGCCTAGAAGTTAGGAGTTTTTACTAGCAGATTATTGCTGGTTTTACAGCAATAGGGGCACTGAACATTATCTCACAGAAGGGCATCTGTCCAGAAGACAGGAAAGAATGAGAAGGATAACAGCTGAAAGCACAAGGGCAAAACATGAACATAGGCTGAACTGACCATGAAGGGGGTTAGATAAATACATGAGCAGGCAGAAACTTTTCAAAACTCTCAGGAAACAGAAAGAAGTGTCAATCATCTTTCTCACTTCTCAGATTAAGTAGGTTAACAAAAATGATGAAAAGATGATTATACAATATTTAATATAAACAGAGCTTACAGTTTAATTATATGAGGATGCCTGAAAAGCTTGAGGTTCTGAATTTCTCTGCGGATTTTTCCTACCACATCAAGGCTTCGAATCTTCTGTCGATTGAGTATCTTCACAGCAACTTTATGCCCAGTCAGTTCATGTTTGCCAACTGTGGGAGAAATAATTTTTAAAATTAGTGCCAAGGTTGATTAATAATATTTAGATGTATTCTAAGAGCAGTAATTTAAGCATTCTCAGAAAAATACTTGAAAAAATTTAAGTTCCTTTCTCTTCTGCCCAATTTACTCCTGAATGTTTAGATGTTTAAGAGTAATTAAGTAGGAAAATAAATAAGAAATTGGTAATAGTGATTATTTCCAGAAAGGAAAACTGAAAAGATAAGAGGAGAGAAAGAAAAGATACCTTTTCGTACTTTTAAATTCTTTTAGTTTGTTTTTCATTTTTTAATGTATCATACATATAAACTGAATTTTTTTCTTTTGATATATGGTTTCATTGATTTTAACGTGTAGAAACTGGTATAACCATTATTATAATCAGATACAAAACAGTTCCATCATCCCAAAAGACTCCCTCATGCCACAGACACAGTTCCCTTATCTATAACCCCTTGAACCTTTTAAATTTTCATTCGTGGGCATGTGGTTTTTACTTTTTAAAATGAAGTTACAAATGAGAAAAACAGCCTGGGTAGCACAGTAAGACCCTGTCTCTAAAAAAGCATTTTTAAAAAATTAGCTGGGTATGGTGGTACATGCCCCTAGTCCCAGCTACTCAGGAGTCTGAGCCAGGAGAATTGCTTGAGTCCAGAAGTTTAAGGCTGCAGGTCAGGCGTGGTGACTCACGCCTATAATCCTAGTGCTCTGGGAGGCCAAGGTGGGACCATCACTCAAGGTCAGGAGTTCAAGACCAGCCTGAGCAAGAGTAAGACCCTGTCTCTACTAAAAATAGAAAGAAATTAGCTGGACAACTAAAAATACATAGAAAAAATTAGCCAGGCATGGTGGCGCATGCCTGTAGTCCCAGCTACTCGGGAGGCTGAGGCAGGAGGATTGCTTGAGCCCAGGAGTTAGAGGTTGCTGTGAGCTAGGCTGACGCCACGGCACTCTATCCTGGGCAACAGAGTGAGACTCTGTCTCTTTTTTTTTTTTTTTTTTTTTTGAGA
>CAUYRT010028486.1:0-47778 GCA_963574885.1 Lepilemur ruficaudatus
TGTAGTCCCAGCTACTCGGGAGGCTGAGGCAGGAGGATCGCTTGAGCCCAGGAGTTTGAGGTTGCTGTGAGCTAAGCTGATGCCATGGCACTCTACAGCCCGGGCAACAGAGTGAGACTCTGTCTCAAAAAAAAAAAAAAAAAAAAGGATGGAGAGATGGCAGGACCTAGAATCTGGCTGTGGGCCAGGGGTGGAGGGTCACTTTGTGAGGACTGCCAGGTGGCTTGGGCAGCAGGGTGAATTCAGTGTAATAAAATGGAGAGACAGAGGAGCAGCAGGTTCAGGAAGACAATGAATGCACCTCCTCTTCCTTAGGCTGTCCTGGTTCACGGGGTTGGGCAGAGTTGTGGGTAAATGTATTTCAGCTGAGGGTGGGGACTGAGTACTGCTGACAATCGTGGTGGTGGGGGGTGGTGAGGGGCACTTCTTTTCAGGAGTGACAGACAACGAGTGACGCTCAATGGAAGGGAAAAATTCCCACGGAGATGATGAGTTCTAGAAGGAGATCTGGCTAAATTAAAATTATAGCGTATTTATGTTGGCACTAAGAGGAAAACGCAGGAGGCACGCAAGCCTGCTGACGATGGTCATAGCACCTGTGAGGGGCAGTTGGCAGCCCCGGCAAGGAGCAGCCGTCAGGATGCCGTCAATGGCCTGATGAATTAGTTATCGTGTCATGGGGAAGAAACGCACCTCACCCAGAAATACACAGAGGGTCTCTTTCCGGAGATTCTATGTCTCAGCATCCCAGAAAGGTTGAGTGTAACCCAGGGTGGGGCTGGCTTTGCCCACTGAAGCGGACGTGTGCAAGTCATTGAAGGTGAAAAGGAAGATTCCTGGCTTCTCCTTGGCTAGTCATTTAAATCGGTGTTCATTCAAAAGCTTCCTCTAAGAAATGAGATTAGACGTGAAGCAATTGCAATTTTGGCAGCCCGTGTTAGGGAGAAGGAGGAGGGAGACCCAAGTGCAGGGGCGTGGGAAAGCCTCCCGCTCAAGTTCACATCTTTGCTCCTCCTGCTGTTGGGTCAGGGGCGGTGCAAGGGGACAGGAGCCAAGCGGAGGGGACAGTGTGAACAAGAGCTTCAAGCCAAGAAATAAAATAGCACCTTCAGAAAGACTAAAGCCTAAAGCACAAACCGGTGCCCTAGGAAGTCATTTGCTTCTGTAGTATTTTCAATATTTTCAATGTTGACAATTGGCAAAAGGAGACTGGGATTCAGAAACGTTGCTTGTCTGGAAACACGTTAACTTGTAAATGCTAGGACGAGGTGTAAGTTTGCGTCCATGGCTGACATTGCAAATAGCAATGTGTGGCCCCATGGCATCTTCCCTTGGCCACCATCGATGAGACCCGTGTGCACACCTGAATCAACATGGCCGACGAGATCTTCTCTCCCAGGAACTGGAAATTGAACCTTAGGAAAAACAAGTCAGTTTTCACGAATGATTTGCCAGGGAGACGAGAGAAGCAGAGAGAATGAGAGAAGAAACCAGGGCCGGCAAAGAGAGGCCAAGACACGAGAGGTGACAAGAAAATGTCCTAAGGTTTCCACTGCCTGTGGATTGTCCCTTTCTGAGGCCGCATTCCTATTTATTGACTCCGTGGGAGAACACCCCTTAACTGTTAACAGATTCTTTCACCAGACGCGGTTTTAAAAATGATGTTTATTCATTTAATATTTGATGGTATTATGTCTGCAGGAATTTTACCAGGAAGAAGTTAAGCGCAAAGAACACAGCTTTAGCGGTGTGTTTCCACCTCGTCATTCCGAGGCAGCGTCCTTGTGACCTTCCGGGTCCAGATGGCCTCACATTTCTTCACCCTCCTCTTCTCACGTGATGACGTCACAGTTTCCCAGGTTGGATCACGTCAACTCTTGACTGATGCTATCTATTCGGTTTACTTTATTCGAAAGTAATTTCTTACGATTTAAGAAAGTCCTGTTATGCGACTGTGTTACAGCCCACTCTCCTCTTCGTAAGTGTGGTTTTATTTGGGATATTATAACGAATGCAAAATTCCTCTACAAGAGGAGTTTCAGTTTGGGACACTGGTGGAAAAAAACAACCAACTTTGTGCTGAGGTCTGTGGTTGTAGATGCCTAAAATGGGGTGGAAGTTAAGGCCTTTGGAATTCAAAAGGCTGAGCGATCAAGAGCCCAGAGTGTTCGTAAGTTCATAAAAGAAGCCTCCTGGTGTTATTAAGGATGATATTAAAGGAGGGAGTGGAGAAAAAAAACAGGGGTCAAATGCTGTTGTCCACTAGGAAGTTAAATGGAGCAGAGAGTGGTAGGGGACAGCTGCGGAGGAGAGGGACTCCGGCGAGGTATGTTGAGCCTACAGGGAAACCCTCACCTGCCTTATGAGGTTTAGGGATTATCCTTCCTGCACGATGGAAATTTCATCCCTCCCCCGCCGTTGCTCCTCTCTCAAGCAGCCAATTACCTGCCTGAAAACTATGGGCAGAGAAAGCAGGTCATTCTAGTCGTCTATTAGCATGAAAGCGGTGCCACCTTCACAGAAAACTCTGGACGATGTCCAAGCTCACGATGGCACCGGGGGCTCTCGTCACCCACAGCACGTGATGTTCCTTGTGTGGCCAGCAGTTAGGGGCCCTGTAACACAAGCAGAGTGACATATAGCTATACAGATACACAGGATTAGTCACGTGTAATCCCTTTTGAGAGAGCTTTCTGAGAAAAATAACAAACAAAAAAAAAACGTAAAGAATGAAGAAAAAAATATTCTTTGGTCAGTTGAAAATTAATAGCCATAATTAAACACTTTACATCTTTTATCTCTACTTCTCCCATGATAGAAAAAAGTAAGAACAAATGAAAGCATGTAAATCCCCAGCGCTAAGTGAATTATCCGGAATGACGTAGCTTGTCGCTGGTAGATCTGGAACATTAATCCACAGCTATAGAAAAAAAAAACCAAAATTTTCCCACCACATTACACCTCTCTACCACCAAGGTGACCCTCGGGTGAATCATCGGTTTCAAATACCCTTAATTTTTTTTTCTTTTCATCTTTTAATTAAAAAAAAAAAATCCCAGAATTTGTTTTTTTTTTTCTGTTATGAGTGATCACCTTTCCATTTTTGCCCAGTGGTATGGCATAAAAATTCAGAAAATATCCTAGTTTTTTTCTTTTCAGAAGTTAATCCAAATACACTCCATTATCACCTGCCTGTCCTCAATTAGTCCTTCTCTGTCCACCAATTTGCAAATTCTATTTGGAGCTTAATATCTAGGAGAATACCGTGCCAGAATTTTTTTTTTTTAAAGGAGAAAATTTTTCTCTTAAAATTTTGTTTAGCAAATGAGTCAACCTACCTACCTACCTGGTCTGTGTAAGACAGATTCCAGCAATTTGATACCACTTTTACGTTCAGTGGGGGTATTTTATTAATGGGGCTAACTTGAGTATCATGTTAAATAGAAGGTGTGAACTAACGCTTCTCAAACTTGAGAATACTTTAGAATCACCTCAAGGGCTTATCAAAACCCAGAGTTCTGGGCCCACGCACAGAATTTCTGATTGAGTAGGTCTGAGCTGAGACCTGACAATTTGCATTCAGACAAGTTCTCAGGTGACATTAATCCACTGGTCTGATGACTACTCTTTTAGATTCTCTGGCATAGACTTATTCTAATCTTATTGTGCTTTTTTTTTTTTTTTTTTTTTTGAGACAGAGTCTCACTTCCCTGCCCGGGCTAGAGTGAGTGCCGTGGCATCAGCCTAGCTCACAGCAACCTCAAACTCCTGGGCTCAAGAGATCCTCCTGCCTCAGCCTCCCGAGTAGCTGGGACTACAGGCATGCACCACCATGCCCGGCTAATTTTTTCTATATATTTTTAGTTGTTCAATTAATTTCTTTCTATTTTTAGTACAGACGGGGGGGGTGTCTCGCTCTTGCTCAGGCTGGTTTCGAACTCCTGACCTTGAGTGATCTGCCCGCCTCGGCCTCCCAGAGTGCTAGGATTACAGGCGTGAGCCACGGCGCCCGGCCTCTTATTGTGCTTTTATCCTAATCTAAGACAGAGCATGTATGTATTTCTAAATATATATTCAATTAAAAGAAAAAAGCGATAAAAGCGAACATGAGAATCCTTGTCTTTAATTATACCCGTCCATAATCTTTTTGATAATAGTCATCACCCATTCAGCCTCAGGATCCAAACAAATTAATTTCCCATCTTTCAATGTGACTCTGGAAAAAAAAAAAAAGAGTGTTCTGATTAAATAATAGCTATATCTAATTTAATAATGCTTTAAATGTATTCATCAGCATTTTTGAAGCTTAAAATGAACACGCAGATTTCTCAAACTGAATTGATCCTATTAGAAAATGACCTTTCGTCAAGTCAGGGTGTATAACTGAATATTTTTTATGAACTAAAGAATAGCATCTTTTTCAGAATCTTTTGAGGTATCAACCAGTCAGCAAACATTATTGGACTTAACATGGACAAGGTGTGGTGCTAAGAAATCTAGTATCGTGTCTTCCAGGCTGACAGTTGTCAACCTCTTACCGTATATTCTTTACTGCTGTATCTTACTAATTTTGTTAGCTTTTAGGACTCATTAAATCCTTATTGATTATTGAGCAGGAAGAGCATTAATTGCTTATTTAAATTAATTCTGCAGTTTTCAACACAGAGCTCCACCGGCATATTCTGGATCCTGTTGTAGTTCATTAAATAAGGACTAGATCATCTTACCGCACTCTGAGGGTTTAACAACTAGAAGCCGGGAAAAGCAAGGAAATAGATTCTTCCCTAGAGCCTTCAAAAGGAACACGGTTCTGAGGACATCCTGAGTCTAGTCTTATTTTGGACTTGTGACCTCTACAATTGCAAATTAATAAGTTTGTTTCGTTTAAGCCACTGAGTTTGTAGCAATTTATTACAGAAGCTACGGTAGGCAGCTGATATACCCACAGGGCAACACCGTTCCTTTCTCCCCGAAGTTTATAGCAGTGTCTTCCTAAAGGATGAATGAAAACGCCACCTGCCACCTCTCCTGGTTTCCGCAGTCGTAATATCTCCAATGTTAAAAGGAATTCATGGGGACAAAAGCAGAGTCTGATTGACTTATGATTTTTAAAAAGCAGTTTGGCAATGCGTTAGTGCTATTTATATTTTATTGGCAAAGTAAAGTAAATATGTAGGTATTCACTGAAATAAGACAACCACGTAAATATACCAATATGTATCAGCCAACATGTCACACCGAGCAAAACCAGCCCTTCCTTCAAATTACTTAAAATTCTGCAAATTTATTCTTCTATGATATAGTGATATGTCAGCACTATTTTTTGTTCTATCATTAAGAGATATTTTGACTATGACACAGCTTCATTTATTCTGTTTATTCAAGATTAGAAGAATACAGCGAACAGCAGAAAATTCTTTCAGTTCGACAGAAAGTAAAAAGAAACGCATTGGATAGCAAAGGCACAGATTTACGTAGCTAACAGCTAAATCTCCAACAGTTTCTTAATTATTTTCTTATACAGGGAGGTCTGCTGGTCCAGGCAAATTTTCTGCCCATGCTTCAGCGTGGCTCTGCCAGGGGAAAGAGAAGAGGTGAGACTGTCAGTCTTTGGGTGTGAAGATGCAATTGGGCCGGGGAGGGGTGGGCAGCACGGGCACAGGGTGGGCCCCGACTGCAGCAGCGCAAGGACTCACATCAGCTGGGCGGTGGGGCAGTGGGGTCCGGCCTTGATCACCTCCAGGCTGGCGACGTGCCTGGGAGGGACCCGAGAGACGGTCTTCACACACAGACACTGCAGGTCCCCAGCTCCTTCTGCAGGGTCAGCTGAGGGCGGAGGGGAGGTGGGGAGACAGACAGGAGTAGGGGAGGGTGTGGTGATTCTGTAAGTGGCCAGAGGGACCTTAGTGATCATTTACACTAGCTTAGGTCCTCCTTTCCTTAGCCACAGATCGTGCCTCCCTTAGTTGTACAGAAGTCGTACTGGCTTGGTGGGAAAGTGGGCATGCAGCCTTGGCCGTGTGCCGGCACGCTTAGCAAGCACGCAATGAAACGTGGCTGGTGTCCTTAGCGTTAAGGACTCCTCCCCAGCCCAGGGGCTTCCTGGGATGCCCTCCCTGCAGCTCCCCACCCAGGCCCCTTCCCTCCTTGCTTCTGCTCTCACCGCTGGTGCCGGTGGCGGTGGCAACCGCAGCAGCCGTCAGGAGCAGCAGCCCCAGGAGCAGCAACCCTGGGCTGGCCCGTGGGCGGGAGATGCCTGATCCCGCAGGGAAGCTCATGTCCTGGAGTTTGCAGCAGGACCCAAGTGCACAGGGGAGGTGGAGCTCCAAAGGCCAGTGGCTTCGGGAACTCACCAGGAGCCTTTAATCTCCCCCGTCCTCCCCATCCGGAAGCCTGGGGTGGATGGTAAGGAAGTGCCTTGTGGAAGCTAAGACACCGCTGTGAAGAGCTGGGCTCTGGACAGCCAAGATTAGAAAGCGAACAGCTAAAAAAAACTCAGCGAAAGGCTGCGGTCAGCTTGCTTGACGGGGAGCTGGCGGCAGAGTCTACACCTCTAACTGAAACTTACGTGTGTGCACATTTGTGGAGTTAGAGACGGTACTTGCATCTTACAAGATGTTTGTTTTCTTCCTTAAGTGTAACAGTAGAGTCCTCTGTAGTCTCTGTGCAACTTACATAGCAAATACCCTTCAGGGCCAGACGGTTTGTTTCTTTCCCAGCTCCCAAGGGCATTATCAAGACGTGCCCATTAGCGCCTCTCTTTGCCCTTAATTACTACTGAGTTGAGCTTGGCAGCTGTGTTTGCTAAAGACGTGTTGTTTGTAATTGTTTTCTTTTTACTACAATGTTGAATTTGGTCTCTAGGCAATGACTTCCCCAGTCTCTTGGACGGTATTTACCAGACTCTACTGATAATCATCCGGTAGACTGCAGGAGGCAAGGTCTATGAAACACATTACTCTTAGAAAATTACAGAAGTGGTATCTGAACGCAGGCTCCATATGCCTGGATGTTCCTCCATTGGGTCCATCCTGGATGAGAGCCCAGGAGAGAGGGCAAGGAGGGTTTGCAGGGTCCCGTCTCCCAGTGCCTGCCGCAGCCTCGGCCAGTTTCGATGACAGGGAAGGGGGCTGCACTGCTGGTGGGGAGCCGTGATGCTCTCTGAAGGGGGACAGAGCACCTGGGAGGTCAGTGTAAGACGCTGGGGAGGGTCAAGGGTCAGGATGAGGGGCATGCAATGGAATCCCGCACAGGAAAAGCGAGGTGATCCGCATGGACTGTCTTTCCTTCCCTGAAAAAGAATGACTTTGTTTTCTTTTCTTTTTTGTCTTTTTTCAGTCTCCCTAGAGACTGTCAAACATTGCCAACACCGACTGTATTGCAAGTCGTCATGTGGGGTACTGGGGAAAGTTTTCACTTAGCAATAATCACACCTTGGATAAACCCTGCTGGCTGTGATACCGCCTCTGGGCGAAGCTGAAAGACAGTGACCTTGGCTCCTGATCGGGGCAGGTGCACCCTCACCCCAAACTGGAGGCTCCCTGCCACACGGACTGGAGAAGGCCGTCAGGGCCCCACTGCGTGGCACTAGCTGGTGTCCTCATGCTCAGCAGGACCAGACTTCCGCAGGAATAAGCAGTTTAATTATTGGGCCCGGAATGTTCTTTCTCCTGCTCTCCCACCACACGCCTTTTCAGCTGGCTCAGTCCTGTTCGTGTCTCTGGTGTCAGTTTAATATCCTTTCCTGGGAGGGGCCCTTCCCTGACAACCGTATCTAATTATGTTCCCCTTGGTTTTCTATCTTGTACCACCCTCCGCTTTGCCTATTTCTTATGGATGATACGAACACACACACACACACACACGGATTATACTCACAGATATGTGCGTGTGTGTGTTTAAAAATGTTTAAAATGGTTCCGTTCCCTAAATTGAAAACTCTATGAAATTAGAGGTTGTAAAGTTTGTCACTACCTTAGCACGCCAGTAGGGACTCGATGAAAAATAGCTTCTCTAGTGAAGATGACGTGTTGGAAATGATGAGGAGGAGGCTTTGATGTGTTCGTGTGTCTGTTCCTCCATCCGCTCGGAGCCTAGCTCTGTATTAAAATGAGTCACATCTGGTTATAGTTACTTACCTACTTGTCTGCCTATCCCACTGGACAGTGACCGCTTCAAGGCCCATTTGCGGTGACTTTTATACAGTCGTGTGCCAGGTAAGGACAGTTAGCTCAACGATGTACTGCATGTATCACGGCACTCCCATTAAGATCATAAGGGAGCTGAAAAACTCCTACTGCCTACCGACAATTTTAGCCATTATAAAGTCCGGGCACCCAAGGTATTACTCGTGTTTGTGGTGATACGGGAGTAAACAAAGCTACTATTGTAGCTGCAAGTTGTTTAAAAGAATACAACATACGATTATGTATGGTATATAATACTTGATAATGATAATAAAAAACTGTATCACCAGGTCATGTATTTACTATGCTATAAATTTTATCATTATTTTTAGAATGTACTTCTTCTACCACTCATTTAAAAAAAAAAAAAGTTAACTGTAAAACAGCCTCAGGAAGGTCCCCCAGGACGTATTCCAGAAGAAGGCGCTGTCATCACTGGAGGTGACTGTGTCATCCATATCCTTGCCCCGGAGCCCTCCCGGTGGGGCAGGATGTGGGGGTGGAAAACGGTGACATCGGTGGCCCTGACCCTGCGCAGGACTAGGTCACGTGGGTCTTTGTGTCTTAGATTTGAACAAAAATGTTTAAAACATGAAAAAATAATTTGAGAATGGCAGAGATCATGACCACTGTCGGCCATATTGTGAAAAACCAATGTGTAAAAAAAACACAGAGAGAGGAGAATTAATTAATGTTTTTATTTCTAATAGTTCCGTTACGATTAATAATCCATCACAGCAAATCAAAAGCAAATTTTGATTTCATGTTAGTACTTCTGTAAGAATAACGTGGCTATAAATTGTAGTAGTTAGGACATGAATGAAAATTCTGTTGAATAAAAAAATGTGGCGGTCTCCTAAAGCTTTAGTTCTCCATAATATGTATTTGCAGGGCCACTTCTAATATTAAAATTGTAACCAAGCAGATATTAAATAACTGCAGATATATACAAACATGTCAGGGTAAAACATCTAAAAGCAAGTTGTTCTTTCTTTATTATTGCGGAAAATACTGGAGTTTTTCTTAATGGAATGTGTTAATGATTTTTCATTATGCATTTTTGCTCTACCAGTGTTAAATACATTCACTTTAAAGGAAATAACCACGACTGACAAGATTCACATTCTACAACTTTATTATTTTTAGAGTTTGAAGGCTAAAATTAGCATTAGAAAAATCTTTCACGGAATGCTTTGAAGCAAGAGAGGCAAGGACTGAGACCTTGAAGAACTCTATGAAGTCCCTAAACATGACAACAGACATCTATTGAGCAATTATTCTATTCTGGGCTCTGTGTGATTCCTGGTGTCACTGACCATTATGAAATCTAATCATCACAGGCATGTCTAGTCTAACAGCAAAGCAGAGCAAGAAATTTAACATCGATATGTTTGGAAAGGAATTTTCATATAAAGAAATTGCAAAACACTGTACAAGCTTTATCCAAGAATTAGGCAGTAACCCATATACTAGCTGTTGAAACTAGGTTTGCTTATTTTCATCTTCTTCCTATTATCTTTCATCCAGCCTTCTCAGAATAAAATGTGATTTTTTTAACACAGAATGGAAAACACACCCGAACTTTAATATCGTGAGAATAGGTATCCTGGATAAATTAAGAGCTCCAGAAAGTCAAGGCTTCAAACTCCTGCCCTTCCTGGAAGGTGAAAAGATGTGGCGGAGAGTGAACAGATTAAACAGCTAACCCATCACCTTTCAGCATTTTCTGGGCTATTTTCTTGATCATGGGAGCTTCCGGGTTCAGGCAGACTTTCCTTCCATCCTTCAGCGTGGCTCTGCAAGAGAGAACGGAATTATCTGTGTGTGTCCTGGTGGACATCAGAGCAGATGTGGGTCAGGAGGAAACAGTGGCGTTGGTGGGTGGAGGCGGTGGGCTTCCCGAAGGAGGTGATGATATGGAAGCAGGGACTTACATCACTTCCACTTTGTTGCAGTGGGCGCCTGGCTTGATGATCTCCAAATTCTGGATGTTCTTGGGATGAATTTCGGAGATTGCCTTCACACAGGTGCAGCGCAGCTCAAGGTACGGCTTAACATCTACAAATTCGCCTAGGGCACAAAACGTGATTCCACCCCTGGTCACGGTTATTTTCCTCACTTCCCTTACTGGTAAGGTGAGGGTCATGTACCTCTCATAAGGCCACCGTGAACGTGGTCTGTGACCCTTTAGTGAAGTCCCGGGCAGAACGCCTGGCACGTGGGACGTGCCCACTGAGCTGCCTCCTACATTGAGACTTGTCAGCGCACGGGACTTCCCAGCCCCAGGAGCACCGAGATAGGCTTTCCCCCAGACACGGCTGCAGCAGAAGCAGCCACAGCTGCAGGGAAGCCGGGCCTCCTCCTCCCGCTTTCCCAAGTTTCTCTACCTTCTCCGATGGTGCAGGGAGTCAGAGCCATGAGGAGCAGTGACAGCAGCAGCAACGCCTGCAGGACGCGCAGTGGCCTGGCGCCGGTACAGGAGGCGACGGCACTGGGTCTGAGGCTCATGGTGGAGACTGAGCTAGAGCTGTTCCCAGCGCCAGGAGACCTGTGCGTCAGGGTGAGTTGCTGCCTAGATGTCTGCAGCTAAGTGGCTTCCTGTGCCCTCCAGATGTCGTTTATCTACGGTCCCTCGAGGCCAGTAAGGAGGAAGAGGTAGGGAAGCGGGAAGGGAGGGCATCGGTGATATACGAGCTGTGCCCGCCCCAGATAAAGACGAGACAGGTCAAGCTTCCTGCCCAGTTGCGTTCTACGCATCTCATGTATCCTTACAGCATGTAGGATAATGCAGTACACATTAGTCAGCATTTGCCATAAAGCAATTTTTTGCTATATTTCATTTATTCTAAAAATATTGTCTGAGCATTTGTTATATTCCGTGCCAGGCATTATGAAGTTTTCTTCTTTGTGTGACTGGTCATTGAACTATTTCTTCTTTAAAAGTGAGAGCTAAAGTATTTGTGCAAAACGACGGGGCATAAAGAACAGTCTACCATCGCTGCTACCACTACAGCCCCTACTGTCAAGTGGCATTGCTGTCATTTAAGTCATTTTCTCCAATTTCCACGATGAGAAACACAATACCCATGGTGATAAACTGACTCTGTAAAAGGGTTTAAAGGGTATTTTGAAGTCAGTTATTCAGTTAAAAGAAGTTAGCTTATACAAAATTATGATTTAAATGAATGCTAGGAACAGAAACAAGTGTCAGAGGTTCTTGGGTTTTAAAATAACTTGACAGCCCTTTTTATGAACTTACATCGTCACCCTGGGTTTTTGCGGTGGGTGGTGGTGAGTTATTTTATCTGTTTCCCCTTTGAGTCCTCTTATAAATAGAGTTCTTTAGGAAATGAGCAAGTTTTCTAAGACACCAAACAGAACTTATCTATAAGCTATTAAAAAAATATCTAGAGACATTGGAGAAACATCATGCATTACAATTAAGACACTGAGATTATCTCTCTCTTACACAGAACATTTTGAGCTGACACTTCCCAAATTGTTCTTCCAAGCGTAAAAAAAAGAAGCTGTCACCTGCAAGTCCGTTATAGAAGCCATTGATACGGAAGCTCCTAGCAAAACGTTGGGTCACTTTGTTAAAGTATTTAATCAGTAAGTTGAACTACTAGCCAATGAAAGAATTTCCATAAGTGCTGAAAAAAAACGTGGTTTCTGAGTAGCTCGGAGTTGACAAGAATTGCCAGAATTTAAGTACTCTGGCATTCCAGCGAATTGAGGTTTTGTTGCTGCTGCCCAGAGGTGAGGAGCAGGTTGGAGGTGGGGTACAGAGGGAAGTGTAAAAAAGGTTGGGGCTGGAGGGGGACAGTCTGCTGGGTGTGGGTACATAGTAGTTCTGCTAAGTTTTGTAGGCCTAGAAATTTTATTTTCATTTTATGTTGATTAGTATCACCTGTTGAATCTCAAATGCGTGAGTTTCACTGCATATTTATTCGTTTGAGGACATTTTAAAGCAATGTTGTTCTAGGTCCTGGAAACTCATTAAGAATGTTTATAGCAGCACAATTCACAATTGCAAAGATGTGGAAACAGCCCAAGTGACCATCAGTACATGGGTGGATTAATAAAATGTGGTATATGTACACCATGGAGCTCTACTCAGCCACCAAAAACAACGGTGACCTAGCACCTCTTGTATTTTCCTGGATAGAGCTGGATCCCATTCTACTAAGTGAAGTGTCCCAAGAATGGAAAAACAAAGCACCACATGTACTCACCATCCAACTGGTATTAACTGATCAACACTTAAGTGGACATATAGGAACAACATTTATTGGGTGTCAGGCAGGTGGGGGGGGAGGAGGGGATGGGTATTTTCACACCTGATGGGTGTGACCTGCACCGTCTGGGGGATGGACAGGCTTGAAGCTCTGACCCGCGTGGGGCAAAGGCGATACACGTAACCTAAACACCTGTACCCCCGTAACATGCCGAAATAAAAAAATCAAAAATTAAAAAAAAAAAAAAAGTTGTTACGAAGCACTGGCAGATCCTTTTTTGCCGTGTAACGCAACGAGTCAGCCGGCATTAAACTTAGTGGCTTAAAACAGCAATTTTCTTATTTCTGATAGTTCTGCTTGTTAATGAGAGGTTCTTCTGCTGAGCTCGCTTAAGTGGGTGCAGCCAGGAGCAAACAAAATTGCTGAAGTCCAAAATGGCCTCATTCACGTGCGAGGTCGTTGGTCTTGGGAGATTTCTGCTGGGCCACCTCTGTCTTTCTCCTTCTCTTTTAAGTAGCGTTATTTTATGTCCCAGGGATAACAGAAATGAGGGGGGGGGAGAAAGAGGAGGGAAGGGGAAGGAAAGGAAGAGGAGAAGAGGAGGTCTAATGAAGAAAATAGAAATGAAGTTTAAAAAAGACAAGATACAAGCCTCTCCACTGCCTCCTGCTTTCTCCCTCCCCTCCTCTCCTCTCCCCTCCCCTCCTCTCCTTTCCCCTCCCCTCCTCTCCCCTCCCCTCCTCGCCTCTCCTCCTGTCTCCTCTTTCCTACTCCTTCCCCTCATCTCTCCTCCCCTTTCTTCCTCTCCCCTTACTAGAAAGTTCCTGGGAAAACCGAATATATTTGCTGCAAAAAAACCTTAGCTTAGACTGAAAACTCTTCATCTTCATAATCCCTGAATCATAAAAATTTACTGGGATCTTCTGTATCGATTGCTTTTGTGATTGATTTGCAGGCGGACAGTTTATTTCTTTTATACTTGGAGGAATCTGGAAAATGTCAGCTCAAAGTGTTCTGTGTACGGGAGAGATAATCTTCATGGCTTAATCATAATGGATACTGTCCCTATAGTGTGTCTGCGTATTTATTTTACTAGCTAATAGAAAAGGTCTGCTATGGAACAAGATTATCAATAAGTGTCAATAAATTGATATTTGATGGATGTTTATAAGAAAGAAAATACATTGTTATAGTTTCTATAAATTGACGGAGAATATATACAAAATATATAGTTTCCAGAAGCTTCTTTAAAAAGACTCATGGAAGCACATTTTTAGGAGCACTAAAAATCAATCATTCATACATTCGTAGAAAGAATATAGATAAATACAAAAAATAAGGGTCTCGGTTTTCCCGTTTGTAAAATGGAGCTTGGATTAGCAGACTTGGGAAAGGGACTATTGAATCGTATCTATCAGGCATCTACTTTGTCCCAGGACAATGCCTGTAAGATAGATAGTATACCGATTTTACAGATGAGAAAACTGAGGAATGGAGATGTTAAAACAAATCGTCCAGGTTTCATAGGTAGAAATATTCAGAACTGCATTTGACATGAAATTGCTCTGACTTCGTACTGCACCACAAACTGTAAAGCAGTATGACTAGCCTCTCTCGCTGTCAATAAGTCAAGTATTTTTTTCCCTTTGTCCAATCCTAGAGATGGATCAAAAACAAACATCATAAATTTATGTGAGGGGAAACATGCACTAAAAAGGTAGATTTTTTCCAGGGAAAGGTCCTTGTAATTTCTCTGTATTTAAGAAACAGGACTCTAGAATTTGTAGAAACAAAATTTTAGACATGAGCTCTAGGTCTTTCTATGTTATTATCCCCCCCACTACATATTTGAAGTATGGACAATCCTTCTTACTACTGTAATATTAATTTTGAGAATAATGAGAATGAACCAGAATTGTCAGCCAAAATCAGAATCAAGGTACACTCTCCTTCTCTTCCTTGATTTAGTCGGGGAGACAGCTAGAAATCCCCACCTGCTCTTTCTGTCTGGTAAATTTCTCATTTTGTAACACCCAGGAAGGACTTCTGACTACACACAACGTGAGGGTAACTCACAGCAATTCTTTTCCTTATGCGAGGATTAAAACTACGA
The DNA here is from genome assembly GCA_963574885.1 of Lepilemur ruficaudatus. Classification (NCBI taxonomy): domain Eukaryota; kingdom Metazoa; phylum Chordata; class Mammalia; order Primates; family Lepilemuridae; genus Lepilemur; species Lepilemur ruficaudatus. Next base: position 14,538 of record CAUYRT010028486.1, read on the forward strand.
CACAAAAACAGAGCCACTAGTCATATGTTAGCGTAAGATCTTGTCATACCTTCAGGAACTGAAGGATTATGTGAATGTGTCACACCAGGCAGGAAAGTCTGGTAGAATGAAAGACATTTAACTACGTGTTGAAAATTGCCTGGATTGGGGCAGTCACGTAGAGTAGATTTCAGCTGAGCACGTGTTCCATTCCAAGTGATCTAAAACTTATCCCCAGAAGACGTACAGTGTATTAATTTTCACCAGGTATGTTTGTCCTTGAGTTTGCTAGTGGCAGGATCAAGTAGCTGTGGTCATCGTAGTAAGCATTAGTTGTCACTGAGGTTCTTGGGTATTACTCTTTGGTAATAGACTATAATCTATTTCCTTATGGAGCGACCAATTGTAGAACAGACATGACAACTAGAATTGCAAGGATATTACAAATCAGGTTTTATTCTGTGGTCTCTGAGTAAACTAAACTCTCAACTTTTGCTTCAGGGAAAAACAAAGATCTCGAATGGTGACAAAGAAGAAAGTTATCAATAATGTTTATTTCTTCACAAAATTTGTATTTTGTCCATCCAAAGTGCATTTAATATGCTTTCATTTAATTTATTACTACTAGTCATTATTTAATAAGTATTTCAGGGTGACATAACAAATCAAGGATTGTTTAAAACACTGAAATTTAAAGTTCAAACATTTCTGGTAATTTGTTTTGCTTTTTAGTGTTTCCCCAAGATTAGTGGGTAATTCATAGGTTCAAAAAAAAAAAAAGATACTATTTGAGAAAGCAAAGAGATATCACAGTTTAGAGATTTTTTTAAAAATTGAAGATATTTTGTACTTTCCTGTATCATTGAAAAAATTGTCAGCAAACCCATCTCTTTCAATCTACTCTAGGTTTTTCCATATCTTTGTATCTCTTTCTTTCTCTTATCTTATATGGATATATCAATACATAATAGAAAACATATTAATCTAATTGATATTTTTTATATGAGGAGAGAGACCAAGAAATACAGAAGAACCTAGGATGGACATAGATATGCTAACAATATATTAGCATATTCTAATATATACAAATAACGCCAATGTAAGTGTATATGGTATATTAATCCAATCACAGCATGAATGTGTGTGTTAAGTGAATTAGCTTTTTCCTTGCCTTGCCTTTCCTTAGAATGGGTTATTTCTATGAAATTGACATTTTAACATTTGAAAGAAAGTGGAACTTGGTTAGCCTAGATCACTCATCTGCTTCCATACCTACTATGTGCTAGACACTGTCCTAGGAACTGAAGTCAATGTGATAAACATCGTCCCTGCCCTCCTGGAGCTTATAGTGAAGCCAGAACAAATACACATTAAACAAATGACCACATGTGTATCAGCTCTATAACTCTGCCGTCACCTCGGTGAGAAAATGTTCTGTAGGACCAGCACAAAATGCTATGAGAGGGCATCATAGGAGCCTTTATCTGGCAGGAGGAAGGGTCAGACAGGTTGTGTCCAGAAAATGACAGGTAAGCTATTCCCAAAAGAAGGAAGGATGGGAATTAGCCAGGTGAAAGTGAGGGGTAGGTGTTATAGATTGAGGGGCTCACATATATCAAAGACCCTGTTGCATTACCGGTAGACAAGAAGGAGAAAAGAGAGTAAAGAAATTGCAACTTAGTAGTCAACACCTACCATGAGCCAGGTTATCGATTTTAGAACACTGTCAGACAACCTGAGAGTCAAAATCCTTATTAATTCGTTAAGTCATTCTGTGCCACGCACTGGGGATGCAGAGATGGATGAAATATAGCTGACGCTCTGGGGGAGCCCTTAGTAGTGTGGGGTGAATATATCTATAAAGCAATATCAGCAATGCAATATATTTGTTATAATTCTGATAGCTACAAGATAATACTACGGGAACACCAAAATGGGAAGGACAAGCTCTTCTGGGTGTGCCCAGGGAAACTTCACGAAGGAGATGTGTTCTGAAGGATTAATAAGCTTCCTCCTCTGTGCAGAGGAAAGAGAAGTTCCTTCCAGGTAGAGGCCCCAGAAGGACGTGCTCTGTTAAGGAACCAAATGCCTGGCTGCAAAGCAGGTGACGGGGCAGTGAAGTAGGAGTCAGGAGTGTGACGAGACCGAACCTCAGGTGTCATGCCTAGCAACTTTTAACCCATCTCTAGGAAATAGGGAGCCAGGTGAGGATTTAAGCTAGGGAAGCTTCACACCCTGTTTGTGTTTTCTAATGACTCTGGAGGCCACTGGTGCCCTGAAGGGGTAACTAGAAGGAGAGTGAGCTTGGGGAAAAGCTGAACCAGTGCGATGGCTTTGAGAAGTGAGGGCCTTCTCTGCTAGCCAGCGAGGAGCGCGGAGTTAAATTTTTTAAATAACGTAGAATTAAAGGAAAATGAAATTGATTGTAACAACATAAGAAGGAAGAAACAACACGTACGTTTAGAAATCTTTTGTTTTATTTTTCCGAAGAACAAAATGCTATAAACTGATGAGACATGGTTAAAAAGTACCATTTTAATCTAGTAGATGTGATCCATACACAATTCCTTATAAAAAAAAATGGTCAAAACCTTTAGAAGATAGGCATCTAAAAATTTTAGCAATGCTATATATTTTTGGGGAAGACTAAATGACGGATTTATGCTCAAATAGTTAGAATATGCTATGAAAGTTTCCAAAACTTTCTGAGTAGATTAATGTCAAGTTTGTTTTATTTTAAAAAGACTAAAAGAATACATTTCTATAAAAAGCAGGAGACATGAATTTACCTGTTTCCTAGTTTCTTCATCTATATCAAAACATACAGTTAGTGACCAGAATTATAGTATTCCTAGTAAAATAATAAATAGCTCACAAAATCAAAGTTTAATGAGTAAATCATGACATTATGCCATACTAAGAAGACATTAAATGTCCAAAATTGTAGGAAGAGAATGTATTAGTCCTTATAGAACTTAAACACTTAGAAATTCTAAATAAGGACACACATTCTGTTATACAAATAATGGTGTGATACTCCCAGCTTCCTAATGCAAGGCAACTTAAATACGTTCTAAAGTAAGGATGTTCTCACATAACCCCCCTCAAACAACCCTAAAATATTGAGAGCGAGGGTAGCAGTGTATATCTCTCAGCAGTATTTTAATAAAACATCATTCACATAACACTATAAGGAATATATTCTAGAAACGCAATAGTCACGTCAAGACACTTTAAAGATTAACAACCAGTGATTCTTGGCCCACAATATAGTTCATTACCAAATATTCCAATAACACAGCAGATAAAATAACGGTAAATAATGATAAATACTTCATGAGCTGAGCTGAAAGTTTCAGGAACAAACATGGGTTTTCTCTGCCCTCTTCAAAGTGTGGAGACCACGAAGAAAGCAGAGGGCTGGGAAAAGCGAGCCCTTCCTTCTCGTCCTCGCCGGGTCCAGACACCCCTAAAATCCGGTCTGCTGAAGACGGGGCGATTTTCCCAGAGCCTGGTTGTGTCTCTTAATCAGTTTCTCTTGTTTCCACTGTTGAGAAAAGGATTCCATCAGTTTAACCGAACCTCGACACTTTTTTCTCTGCACCACCTTTTTCCCCCCCAAAACACAGCATTTAAAACGTCAGTTGAAAACAAAAATAAAAATCAGTGAAAACAAAGAGTAGACAAAAAACATATCTCGGTGAGGAACTCTGAGTAAGTGTATGGATGATTAGGGATCAAGGTCATCTGGGGGCATTCCAGAAAAATCTTTTCCTTTTGCTTCTTAACAATCTTTTCATTCTAAGCACAGCCTGGGATGTGGGACCTGAATCCTACAGGGAGAACGAGGACCTTGTGAAGTCTGCCCTCTCCCTAGAAAGGATGAAGCAACCACAGAGATCAAAGTGACAGGTACCTGTTCAAGTATTTCTTGATGATCTTCTTGATCAAAGGGGCTTCTGGGTCCAGACAGACTTCCTTCCCGTCCTTCAGGGAGGCTCTGCAGAGAGACCAAGAGGATGCATGCGTGAGCCACAGGGGTGGAAGGCCCAGGCTGGGGACCCCAGGGGGACCACGCTCTGGCCAAAGTCACAGCAGACACCGCAGTGCAGGAGAACTTACACGACCTCCACCTTGGCGCACTGCGGACCCGCGGCCATCACCTGCAGACTAGCGATGTTTCTGGGGTGAACCCCCCCGGGGGCGGTGTTCAAGCAGATGCAACGCAGCTCCCGCACCACCACCGCGGCGACAGGGCCAGCTGGGGAAGGAGAGAGACACACACACATCAGGACACGGGTTGCAGGGACCGCTCTCCCCCGCCGCGCCCAGGGCGCAGCCGCCGCCGCGCAGAGGCTGGGACGCACTGCGCTGTCCCGGTGGGTCCCCGGCTCCCTGCGCTCTCACCGCTGGCGACCGGCCGCGACGGCGACGACAGCAGCAGCAGCGCCAGCAGCGCACACAGCGACCGGGACGCGCCTTTGCGCAGGAGTTGCATAGCGGCGGCGGAGAGGGAGGTTCCAGAGGCAGGAAAAGGCTCAGAGATTTGCGACTCCGGAGCGCCGTGTGGCTTCCTCTTGCCCTGCACGCTCCTTTTATCTGCACTCCCCGCTTCCCGCAGGCAGGAAAGTCAAGTTTGGGGGTGATGCTGGGGAAAGTCCCTGGTCCCTGGGATGGGGGCTGGGAGGTCAGAGAGGGGCTGGCGAGGAGGGTGGCTGGGACGAGCCGTGGCACCCACACCCAGGAGGACTGCCAGCTCCGCCCTGCGGAGGAGGGAGGGCCTTCTCCGCCAGAGGTGATGAGCAGCCTCCAGAAATCTCCAGCAGCCTCTAGAAATCTCCCCTGGGCCAGCGGGGCTTGCAGGGGCCAGGGGACATCGCCTCTCCTGGGAGATGCTCCTGGTGTCCAGCCAGAAGAGGAAGGCTGAAACCAAAGTAGCAGCGAGAGCTTTCAATTTAGAAAAAAATATCTGAATGCCTTTAACCCTTTCTGATTACTGTGATTATTATTATTCAGGAAATGTGGTCCCTGATTAGTATTGTGCTAAACTGAAAGAACTTTCTCTCCTCTTTCTTTGCAGGCGGGTCATTCTAGGCTCCTTGAATTTCCTTCTGAGCCTCTCTGGACTTCCGCCAGCTTCAGAAGCCAAGAAAATCTGATGACAGTGCCTTCCCTCCCACTCTGAAGCCAGGGACCCAAACAGGCTCGGAAATCAAGGCTGCTTACTGGAAATTCTACGCTTGCAGGCCAGCAAGCGTGTGAGTGCTTAGGTGGTTTAGCAAACAAAAACGACTCCCGAATGACCCAGCAAATTGCTGGGGAAGACGGTAGCCTGCACTGGGCAGTTTAGTACGGTGTCAAATTAGAAGAGGGTTTGGCCGGAGAGCCTGAGCCCGCCCCACCTCTGACCCCTCAGCCAGGTGTCTGTTTGACAGGATTTGGACAAGGTGTGGGAGGTCGCGGAGATTGGCAGCCTCATCTGGAAGTTTGGTCTGAGGTTTTGAACCCGTTTGGCAGCAAGACAGCACCCACTCTGGCTTTCCTCAAACCACTTCTTGTGCGCACCACAAGCTTCTAGAACCATCCAGCTTCATGATGACGGATGACCAAGGCCGCTTCCCCAGGCCGGCTCTCGTCCCCAGGGAGCCCAGAGCTGCCACCTGCAATGGAAGGAGGAGGAAGCTTCCGGCTTCCTCTCCCTCGCCCTCCTCTCCCTGTTGTCTGCGGAAGTTTCTGTGGCCAGGACTTCCACGTGTCTGACTCTCCTGGAATGGCACAGAGGCTTTCTTTCGTGGAAATGTAACTAGATCCTCTTCTGGATTGTTCTCGAGACCCTTGCCCTCAAGATGTGCCGGCTAAAGTAATCCGTGACCGTGAAGGAAATCCAAAACCAGGGATGGAAGGAAATTCTTTTCCTTGTGCTCCGTGACCCTGGGGAATTTTATTCACTCCCCCACCCGTCCCCTCCCCTGGTGAGCAAGAGAGAGGTGTCATAGACCTCAAGGACTTTTATTCTGGAAGGAAACTTAAGCAATTCTCTGGCCGAGGAAAGCTGGGAAGCTCAGTGGGGAGTTCTTGTAGCTTCCTCATGCCATCAGCATCATTCTTGACTCAGCAAAAGTCACCCTCCATCCTCTGAGCAGTGACAGTCTGTAGAATACGGCCTGCAGATGCTGTATATCGACATTTTAGAGGTTAGGGCAGAAGACAAGCCTCGCTGAAGATGCTAGGAAAGTTTCAATGAGTGATCCAAGATTTCGGACAATTAAATTCAACGTAACCACAGGGAATAAACCACAGTACAATAGGACTTTGCTTTAAAGAAAAAGGGTTTAACGCCATAGGTTTTTGAGTTGTAAAGTGTATGTGCATATGTATGTGTGGGGGGGTTAGTTTCAAATGGGTATTTTAAATATAGGTGAAAATGGGAATTAATTTTTGGCAGCAAATGGTGAGATCGGAGAAGGGTCTTGAGAAAAGCTTGCCAGTTCCCCCTGACGGTCTGACAGAGTCACAGGCAGGGGCTCTCGCATCAACGGGCTTGCACCCTGAATCGACTCCCCATAGATTCTTTACAGGACACAAGGAGGAAAAAATATTTCTACAGCTGGCAAGCTGGCGATAGAAAGTCCCCACTGGAGTGGGCTGTTGGGCTGCCCGAGCTAACCAGGAAGCAGAGTCGCTTCACCTGGCTTCGCATTGACGTCATTCTGGCCCGCTGTTCCCATCTGGCTCCTGTCCAGGCATCTCTGATGTTGGCCTTGTGCAGAGACAGATAGGAGTGTGGACGGCCCAAAGATGCCCTGGGGTTGGGAGGGACAACACCCAAGAACCACTGGAGACGGATCACTTTAAAAGTGGTTGCTTCTTTCCTGCCAGTTAAAAAAGAGAAGCTATTTGTCTTATACTTACTGTGTCCAGGTGGTAGAGAAAACCTGTGTTATTTTTGTTCCCAACTTCAGTAAAACAATCCAGATAAAATGGCATTGCCATCCTGATGGCCTGAAAGATTTGCTGTCTGTCAAAAGGAATCTAACTTTAATCATCATACCACAGAGTAATGTAATGGCAATAACGATACTCTGAATGGTGTGCAGCTTCCAAAATACTTTCATGCTCATTATTTCTTGAGCTTTAAATTGATTTTTTGATGCATGCAGATCAGAGAAGTTCTTTCCCCCAATTTCCAGCTAGGGAAAGTAAGGCCAGAGAAAGAGTTAAATAGTAGAAATTCCAGGGTTGGAAGAGAATTTGCCCCATGAAAGTTTTAATGGTTTCCAGATTGCAAACCGCCATGTCCGCAGTCCCTGACAGACCCCCCCGGCCGCTCTCCACGGTCTGGTTAACCACTGAATTGTGTTGCCCAACAGTCACATCTTCAGCTGTTGAAATCCACAGTGCAACCACCCCTGGCTCTGAGGCCACAATTATGTCAAAGGTCCAGGAGATCTCCACATTACCCAGCCCCAACCTGGTCTCTGCTTTCCAAATCCCTCACTTTTTCAAGACAGATTCAAAGTCCTGTCTTCTCTGAGAGGGCTTATTCTGGCAAAGCCGTTTAAAACATGTTCCTCCCACCTGTGGTCTTTGAACATCTAACGTGCTGATAATACTGCCTCATGAGCCAGAGCTCAATTATTCCTTAATTTTGCTTTTATCTCCCTCAAGTTAACTATAAACTCTTTAAAAATCAATGGTGATAGCTTATATTTGTCACATAACGTCCCATGAATTCTAAGTTCAGGAGTGAGCAGTCTGTGAATGCTTAATCGTGGTTAATGATAACTTCTTATTTACATTTTTTTTTTTTTTTTTGCCTGATAAGTAGAACCCAAGGAGGAGAGGATAGGGCTGCTTACTGTCATTAACTTCTGTATTTTTTTTTAACTCTACTATTTTGGTTTGGCTTTCTTCTATGTCAAAAATTGTTTCTTGGTTCCTCCCAGAGAAAATTCAGATGATAATTACAGTCTTTAAAATATGAACTGTTCAGAAGAATGCTCAGAACCTAGCAGGACATTTCCTATAAAGAGAAAGAAAACTGTGGCTAGGTCTAGTGGCTTACACCTCTAATCCCAGTGCTTTGGGAGGCTGAGGCAGGAGGATCACCTGAACTCAGGAGTTCGAGGTTGTGGTGAGCTAAAAATCACCCCGCTGCTCTCTAGCCTGGGCAGTAGAGAAAGACCCTGTCTCAAAAGAAAAAAAAAATTACACAACTAAAACACCAAAGTATCAGCAAAATTACAAATTTTCTGTGACAAATGACAAGGCAAAATTCTGATTAAATTATACTGTGTTCAATATTAACAGTATGGGAAGGTCATTCTAAATTGATCTTTCCCAACAAATCAGAGAGGCCTTTAATTATGTGGTTTAGTATGACATAGGCCTTTTCAAATATTTTTCTGAGTTTCTGTTTTCCTTTGTATCCACTATTCTTCATATTACCTTTCAGAAGAGCTATACAATTGCAGTAGTTACAGATGTAGACACAACTTTATCAGGTTAATAATATCTAAGATATCAATATAAGGAAGAAAATGGTTGTTTCGGTGGAGGGTAGAGGTGCTTGCTTTGGATGCAAAGGAGTGGAAAAAGCCAGTAACTGGAGTTTGCTTTGCAATCTCAAAGCAGTCTGTCTGTCTGTCTTCCCCACTGGGCTTGGCCAGCCACTGAAGAAGCAGCAGCATTCGGAGAAAAATTTTGCTTCAAAGTTGCTTTAACTTTACTGTGAAATGTTAGAAACATTTTCCTTACATTCGCTCATTATCCGTTTTTCTTTGCTGAATCTGCTTGAAAAAGGAGTAAACCAATAAAACTTCACTGGGTTTTTACTGAACTAGATTCCAAGTAACCATAGCTGGGCTTTTCCTTGCCACTTCCTAGGTAAATGGGGTAGCTGGTTATCTTTCGCCTAGCTGTGCAAACCTAAAAATGTTTTTGTTGACAAGAGATGGTGCAAACAGAAAGAAGATAAGGATTAAAGTTTTAAGTGTCTCCAAAAGCCCTGGGTTTGCAGAAATAAGAAGCATTCATTGCTTTCACTTCTTTGTCCAGAAATTTCTTCAGCAGTTTTCAGAAAGAAAAAAAAAGAATAAAGGAAATGAAAAGACAACATTTTCAGTGGTAACTTCTCTAAATAACTTTAAGATGGCGTTTGTATGATATTGCAAAGGTCCTTTATGGACATTGGAACTTCTAATACTGTGCTTAATAACAGCCGTTTGCTATAGCGTGTCTGACCACCATTACCTTCACACCTTGTAACTTTTTGGCAGAATATTTCCGAATAACCGCACAATATATCTCATTATTATTTAATAGACAGTAGAACCTCATCGTCACTGCTTCAATAGGCATAATTGTGATGTACTTGTATGTGTGTGACTTATGTATATCCCACACGGTCAAAGCCATCTCTTTGCCTCCCTCGGCACTGCGTGAAAAGATAGCCAAGACCTATCATTCGCCAAGTATCCACAACAATGTTCATGAACGTAAGGGACAAACACACCCATACACACCACCAGCACCAGCACCAGCACCAACAAAACAAAGACAGAAAGGAAAAACTAAGCATAGAAATTGTCTTAAATCCAAAGGCTGGAAAGCCTGGACAACAAAACTATCTTATAGTTGGTTTTTTTGCCACCAATTTTTCATTAAATCGGATTACGAATTCCCAGCGAATAACTACTTTCACGCACACTTAACATGTTATTTTCATAAGAATCGGGAATTAGGAAATTGCTCACGCTGACATAAAAGGTGTTGTAATACCAAACCAAAAGCCACAAAATCCTAGAAATTCTGGCTAACGTTGGACTGTGAGTCTCTTACTAACCAGCTGGGATTTTAAAACACGGCTTCTTCTGAAAAGTAATTCGACTTAAATTGTTTTAACCAAATGTTTGACTTTGAATCATTTTGGTTTCCAAAAAATTCAGTATTAGTAAGTCGGACTGGAAGTCATTTTCATTGGAACAGAATGTTCCATGCAAACAGTTTTTACTTTTTTTTTTTACCTAATGGAAATTTGATACCAGAGTGATGAGGGATTATGTCACAGAAAAGAGAAATGCAATAGAGGCTAATGTATTAGAAATAACCACAAGCTGGTATCTGACACAGCGTGACCATAAAGGGTTCTTTATAATAAATGCAAGTTGTGAAAGTTTTATTTCAAAGTATATCGCGTGTTATGTGATGATTGAAAAATAAAATCGTTACTTAAACTGAGTCAATAATTCGGGGAAAAAAATGTTTCTTCAGTCATGAATTATAGTCATCCCTGTGCCAAAAACTTTCTGTATGATCTCAAGCAATCTATCACTTTTTTAAATGAAAATACCAACACCAGCTTTCTTTCTCATGAAACTATTAAGAAGAACAAACAAGACAGCTATGAAAACTGTTAAAAATATTTTTTAGTTTTTACATTTTAAATTGAGATAAAATTTACATAGTGAAATGCACACAGCTTAGGTGTACAGTTCAATGAGTATTGAAAAATGTAAACAGGATTGGAGCAAGATGGCCGATCAGAGAAACTAAGATGCCGGCGCATCTCAGTAAGAAGTTGTAGATGAAAGAGAAAAAAATGAACAGACAGACAAACGGAGATCAGGTGTGGGTCTGAGAAAGGGTGCCAGAACCTCCAGGAGACTCCATGGGAAGCAGCTGTGGAGCAGAACAGGGAGGAGCAAGGTATCATCAGAGATCAACCCCTGGGAGCCATGGAGTCTAGCGAGAAGGGTAGGTGGAGCAGTTTGTTTCTCCCTCGCTCGAATCTCTGACAGTTGGCAGGTTCCTGAGCTGCTGGAGGGACTTTCTGCCCACAGGAGCCCAGAAGCTGCTGCCGCCAGTGAGCTGGGAGCTTCCTGAGGACAGGGCACCAGGCCCCTGGGGTGCTTCCCTCCCCCACAGACCCAAGTCCTGACAGCAGGCGCCATATTGCTTCTGTACCCACCATGCCTCTTTTTCCTCCCCAGGGAGCTTCAACTCCTAGAGTTTCATCTTGCTCATTCCCACACAGACACTCCCCAACTCTGGCCCAGACTGCAGGAGCCACAGGGGTACAGTGGGTCCCAGGTGATCTGTGTGACTCCAGTACCTGGACATTCTCGGCGGGCAGCCTCCCAGACTGAGGGACGGGCATGACCAGAGTGACCCCAGTCCCTGTGTGCTCTTGAGTTCACCCCGTGGATTTCCCAGCAGACTCTCATCTTGTTCGGTTGAGGTCCAAATCCGTCCCGGAGTCAAGCACTGTGGTCAAGGGGTTGTGAAATTCACATGCTTAGAGTGGACTCAACTTTTCAGAATGTGGGTGAACTGAGAGTGGGACTCAAGGTGGCCCCTCAGAGGGAAATCAAGGCCTGGCTACTAGAAGGAAAACGAGTCAAAGACAGTAGCAACAGCACATTCTCATATACGCACTGTTCTTAAATTATGTCCCTGCATCAATTTAGGATATTGGTATAGCTGTATAAATGCTGCTTCCCCATGCCATGATTTTATTCTCTGGTTTTACGAAAAGCATCATGTGTAAACAGCCATCACAAGTGTATCGTAATGTCTTTGTAAAACTATAAATCGGATTATACTTTTGACTGCGATAGAATACTGATTTCTCCAGCATTAGAGTAGGAGCTCCATTTCAATCCCCACCTTATGCCTTTTCCTTGGGAGTTGTAAAGTATTTTGGTATTACGATAAAATGTAGCTGCCTTGGTCATGGGATCAAAACGTATTCCTGGGAAGAGGGGGAGTATTTAGCCTCAGAGAGGAGGCAGTAAAGAGAAAGTCCTAAAGAAATAGTAAGAGGAGAGAGATCTTAAATTTCCAGAGAGGATAAGTAACTCAAGTTAGAGACTTATATTAGTATTATCAAAATACACTCTTCAAAAAAATGTTGAAATCATGTTTCTGATATATAGTGAGAAAGTGTCAAAGATTTGTTTAGCTCATTAATGAGGGGACTAATGAGATGATAAAAGCTGGTTTATAGGAAGAGCGGGGATGGGTTTGTGTGTGTGTTTGTGTTTATATATAAGCGATATATAGATATATAATCAGTGGGAAAAAATTGCAAAGCTAGATAAAAACAGATTAGTATCCTACAGGATATGAAATTGTAACATTTGAGGTTATCTTTTCTATGGGACAGAAATAATTTGAATCATTAATGGACAAAAACAATTGCAATGATCAATCCTCTAGAAGTTAACATCGAACTTTACAGAGGCTGAGCATAATCAGTAATAAATAGAAAATCGAACAAAATTGCACTCCTAGAGAGACATTTAATTTATGTAGGCTTGTTAGACCATACTATAGTATGGCTTTGAAAAGGTATACAGTAAGTTATTTCCAAGTTTCAGATTTTGTTTCTTAACACTGTAAATTAACAGTGACATCTAAATGCCTACGTTGGAATAGAGAAGATGAAAAAAAGACTATTTTCAGCACAGGAACAATATGCTAGGAATGGAAAAACTTGTATTCCAAAAAGTGGAAGAGGAAGAAACCCATACTCAATGTCCACATGGCCCAACCAAATTAAAAACTCAACTTAGCAGGGTAAAGTTGATGTGGAAAATACTAGAAGCAGAGTTCTCTTAGGAGATTGACTCTGAAACTGCGTGTTTGAGGTGGCCTGTTACGGGGAGTTTGCTAAAGGCTTTAAACCTATAAACGACACTGTTAAGAACATGGTACAAGGACTTTCTGTGGGTTACCTGACAAATCAACTTATATTAATGAAGTATACCCCGTAATTTGTCATCCACTTCCCAGGAACTTCTAAAAGGAAGGTGTCATGGATCAAAAGCAGGTGAATGAAAGAAAATATTCAAGGCTGGGGGAGGGGTGGAAGTCCCAGTAATTTTTCAGTTGCACAACCAGGAGACCTATTGTTACATCCATCGATAACATCAGTCTGGGCTTTTTATGTCATGATTTAATTTTCTAGAAGCCTTGTCACCTGTTTCTTTCTAATTGAAAAACGAGTTATGTTCTCACTCTGTTTGTGGCAGTATCTGTGTATTATCTTGGTACTTTCTGTCCTTTCCATTCCTGCCGAAACCTTGGCTAACTTCCTTGAGAACTTAGGAATCCCCTCAGGGACTTCTAAGAACTCAGCAGCAGGTACGTGACCCTGTGTGTTATTGTTGGCAGCGTGGGAACCGCCACCATGCACCATGTGCAAAAATCACACGCACAACCCCCATTCTCGCAATCCAGACTCAAAAACATAAGAGATGTATTAGGGCCACCGCCATCTTTAATGCAGGATTAAATGTATTTGGGGTTGGGAAAGCCTAACAAAGATCTTTACTGCCTCTTTGTGGATGTGGTAAATGCAGACCTGACTACTCTCTGTGTTGAATTGCTTCTCCTTTCAGAGGAATTAGTTTGACTCTGACATTGTGGAAATATACTATTTTTGTTAATTTTATCTTTTTTAAAAATCATGTGTCTTTCTTAGCAATAGAATACTATAAAGTGAAAAATAAAAGGGGATACACAAAAAAGGGAGTTTCCATAGCAGGTCTGCATCCTGGGGAACAAAGATATTATATTTTCCTATTATCCTATTCCTTATTTCCCTCAGTTTCTCGCCGTCATTTCGCCGCCTTAATCATGCAACAAATCTGTCTTAACTTCAAAGATACCGTATGGTGTTCCCTTTAAAAAAATGGATGCATAAACAATATATAAAATTTTCTAGGGGTTTCCGCAGATCTCCTCTTCCCTCCATGTTCCTATAAAAATAAATTATCTACCTTACTGGCAGTGGAATGTGTGGAACGACAGAGACTGCCAAAAGCACCAGAGATGAACTCTTAAAAATATTGTCTGCTCCTATCAAGCAATCACAGAGAAAGAAAATGAAATGGCTTTTCCAAGAATAATATTTTCCAGAACTCTTTTCTCGGAATCACCATAAAGGAAGGCACCGTTGCTTTAAGGGACTTATTTCCTGTAGGTTCGGTTAGTATAAAGCATAATGCAAAGCCACACCTGTTTATTCTATCCGCTTAAATTTCTTGCTCCACCCAGAGCGATGAATGTGTGAGGTCGGCTTGCCCTCCGAAATGCTGCCCATTTTTTCCCCCCGATACTAGGCAGGTTAATAGATAACTGGCCAATGTCCTTAGGAGTGAAACCCTAGTGTATCACAGTGAAACCAAAAGCCGTGGCCACGGAAGCAAGTGGATCAAGCTGTGAGGAGGGGACTTTGTCTTCCTCTTCACCTAACTACCTTCTCTAAATTTCTTCATTTTCTTTCTAGCACTTCCCCATGATCAATTTTTTTTTTAATGTTGTGCTAAGTGATTGAGCCATTGTTTTTGGTATTTTAATCCAAGTGTCTAATGAAGGAGAATGAAGGGCAGTTATCTACACAAAAGAATTTCAGACACAGAGTAAATGGGGAATTTGAGGGAGAAAAGAGGTACTTTCCGAGCAGAGCCTGAAATTGCAACAATCCTGCTAATAGAAAATTTGCAGCACCTGTGTTATAAGGGGTCCTAGGCTACTTTGGGCAGAGTGCTTTGAAACTTCAACTACAGTGCCTTGTGTCTTATCATTTTTTCAGTCTTATTCTCAGATATACCACTATGACTATACTTAATTAAATTCTAGTGCATAATTATTTTTGTGATAAATTTATGATTTTTAAAAACCACTTTATTGAGGTATTATGTACATATAGAAAGCTGTACTGGCTGGTTTTCCTGGTGTTTGAGTCCATGAGGATGGGCCTAGGGCCTGGGCTGTGGGAGTTAGCTGTTGCTCCATAGAAATATTGATTTATGGAGATGCCCCTATAATATTAGAGACAGAAAAGATCTCAGGAGTTTTGCAGGGCTTTGCCATTAAAGAATATGTGAAGGTGTTAGTTTGCATATCAAAAGCTGCCTTGCCTCAGGAAGGCATCTCAGATGTCAGTGGCAGCTGATTTCCAAGGTGATGCTGCTGTCTCAAACCTGTTGTTTTCACCTGCTTTGTAGGACAAAGCAGGTTTGCATGGAGCCAGAGAGCTGACCGAAGAGTGCCCGCCCAACAGACAGACACCTGTGGCTAAAAGCAATTAGCCCAAGGGACAGGTCCTGCTTGACTCCTGATTACCTGTCTCTATCCACAAATAACTAGATAAAGAAATATGGAGCCACTATATCTCTGCTTAACCCTTCTGCTAAGTGATAGCGGTATCTTAGAACTGAAAACTTTGTCTTTGAAAGATTTTGTAACCATTTGTTCACATAGATAGAGTTAATTAAGGGATTTCTAGAAGCCTTTCGGGAGACTTTTAACCTAAAATGAACCATCTGTTATTATGTAAATCTGTTACCCCTGGCAACTGATATCTGTGCCTATAAATACCCATGTGAAACTTCACTTGTGGCCTCACAGTTCACAGAAATACTGTGGGTAATCCTGAGCCCCGCCCTTTATAAATCTGTATCTATAAAACTGTATCTTCGTCTCTGTGTATTCTTTTATTTCTATATTCTATTATTTTCTATTTTCTATTATTTCCTTATCGTTTGTGATGACCCCAGCCTAAGGGACCTGATTTTTTGCTGGGAGCGTAGCTAAATGCCCTCAAACTGGCATAGTCGGCAAGATTTCTCACAAATGGGAAACAAAATGTCACTTCACTTCAAAATTACAGGTCCTAAATCTGGAGAAGGAAGCCAACACCCTTTTGGAGCCATAAATATTGTCCATACTCCATCTGTTGGAATTTCAGCAGACTCACAGACACAGACTCCTGAAAGCAATACTGCAGTGGCCTGGATTGATTCGTTCACCCTGTGATTCATAAAATTTGACACAGTTTGCCACTTTGCTTCATCATTTGCTGTTTCTGAGGCCCAGATGACATCAAGCCCATCTGAAATTTCCATTCTGGAGAGTTTCAGCAAATGGCGTGACAAATTTCAAAGGTGACTAATCCAGAGCACTCTCTTTGGGAAAACATCATTTGAACAAAATGATTTTAAAGTGTTTGAAAACCTTTTACATTTTAAAGATAAATGACAACGAATAAGCATGAAGCAAAAAAGTGCAGACTGATTTTAAAAAGTACTTAGCGAGTGTGCATCATTATTAGAATAAAATTTTATAAATTTAAAACATGGAAAAATAAAAACATGCTAGTGATTTATGAATTTGTCCCCTTAATCTTAAAATACTATCTGCAAGCCAAGATTTTATCTGTTTTGGCTCAGCATGCATTATTTACTTACAATTTACTTTTACAAAAAGCCAAAGTAGTATGCTTTTAATGTTTCTCTAGTGATTTAAAACAAATTGTCAAACACTATTGTATTTATAATCTTTTGTTCATTTTACAATCATATGCTAGTTAACTTAAAATCAACTATATCTGACTTCTAGAGACTTTATGCAAAACA
This sequence comes from Lepilemur ruficaudatus, assembly GCA_963574885.1. Classification (NCBI taxonomy): domain Eukaryota; kingdom Metazoa; phylum Chordata; class Mammalia; order Primates; family Lepilemuridae; genus Lepilemur; species Lepilemur ruficaudatus. The sequence continues at coordinate 30,941 of CAUYRT010028486.1, forward strand.
TATTAAATAGGCATTTTACATATTAAATATCATTTTGCAAGAAGCATTTCTCTGGATCACAAATATTTCAAATAACACAGGTTAGATGTCATGTTTTACATCTGCAGAGTCATAAATATTTTTGTTTGTTTAATAACACTGTTGTTACAAATGTTGATAAGCCTTTATTCAATACCAGTAAAGGTATGAGGCATTGTACAGAACACAGGACTCATCATCTTTGTATAGGGAAACAAATCCTTTGCTTCTCCATGAAAAAGTGCACACTTGACACATTTATACCTTTAAGAAAATAACCATTTTATAAAATATAAATGTATTAGATAAGCCAAAAAAAATTAACATGCAATGTACCATCCGTAGTAACAGGTGGCTGGCACTCTTTGGCTTGCAAACGTTGAGATAGCCACTCGACGTAAGTTTGAGAACAATTTTGGAAGCAAACAAAAGCAGTGTGTTAACTATGAAGTATTAATCCAGGAGCAGTAACATCCATGATCCCAGAATGTTTCTACTCTGCTCTGAAGACCCCCGCACCAAATGATGAGCAGGGCTGAGACAGTTTCCAGGCCCGTGTTACGGACACCACGAAGGATCACGGACTCGGTGACCTACATGGCGTGTCACCAGAAGTTGTGTCAACATCAGCATGTTTTGGCTTTTTCCCTGCAGCCCTGCCGGACAAAACTTCCTTTTAGAACCTCTAGCTCAGAATCTAGATGAATGTGGGCTGTCTAGAAACCAGCCAAATTTTCTTTTTCAGAATGAAACCACAGAAGTAAACTATGGTTTGGGGTTACTAATCCCCGCGACAAGGAAGAAGGAAACTTGGCAAATAAACATTCAAAGGGATTTTTGAAGGAGAAAACATTGAAATTCCCTTCTTTTTCCCCATTAAGAGACAAAAATGCTACAAACGTATTAACCCTTTTAACATTCAATTATAAAACCTTTTAAACAAAAAGTAAAATATAGCTGTTATATGTGCAGATAACAGTTACCTATCTACCCACCTCTGAGACTAAGCTACATTAACAATGTTTTACGTTGGGTCAGGTCTTTTTTTTTTTTTTTTTTTTTTTTTGAGACCGAGTGTCACTCTGCTGCCCGGGCTGGAGTGACTGCCGTGGCGTCAGCCTAGCTCACAGCAACCTCCAACTCCTGGGCTCAAGCAATCCTCCTGCCTCAACCTCCCGAGTGGCTGGGACTACAGGCATGCGCCACCATGCCCGGCTAATTTTTTCTATATATTTTTAGTTGTCCAGCTAATTTCTTTCTATTATTAGTAGAGACGGGGTCTCGCTCTTGCTCAGACTGGTTTCAAACTCCTGACCTTGAGCAATTCACCCGCCTCGGCCTCCCAGAGTGCTGGGATGACAGGCGTGAGCCACCGCGCCCGGCAAGGTCTTTTTTAATTTCAAGAATTAGATAAGTACTAAAGTCCCGCCCACCGATTCTTTTCTCTCTCCATGGCCCAAATCCTACAGTGATGCTGTCATCCTCATTACCTTTCTCTGAACCTTCACCACATGTGCAGGTTTCTGTGTGTGATATTTGGTGCTTTAACTTCTGCATGAGTGGCATTGTACTGAATGTAGCATCTTGCATCTTCTTTTACTTTGAAGTATGCTTTGCAGACCCACGTAAGTCCAATTACATTGAGCTGTTTCGTTTTAACTCCGTATCGTTGCATTGCCCATCAGTTTGCATCCTGAGGGACAACAGCTGTCTGCACATTTTTGCTGCTATCAACAGTGCTTCCTGATTATCCTTAGAGGTGACTTCTTATATACGTGGTTGAGAATTTCTGGCAGATACTTGAAAGGACTAATGTTGAGAAAAGATGTGCTCACCTTCAACCTGAGCTAGGGATCACCGAGCTGTTTTCCAGAGTAGTACATGCATGTCTATTTCCTCCAGCCGTGTCCGAGTTCCCATCTCCCCATATCCTCCCCAAAACTCAGTGTCACCACATTTTTACCAACCGTTGACCATCTGATAGATAAGAAACGCTGCTTCCTTGTGGTTTAAATTTGATTTTCTTTGATAATTAATGAAATTAAGAATCTATTACGTTTCTGTGAATTGCCAATTCGTATTCTTATTCATTTGTCTATTGGATTGTCTTGTTTTATTGATAGATAGCAGTTTATAATATAGTCTAGATACCAACTGCGGAATAGTGAAATTTTCATTATGTTTAAAAATAATCTGTTAGACCATTAGATGTGCCGATTCAATTTTAATTTCACTGAATCTTAGTTGGAAAGTTTTGTGATTTATTTCACTTCTACTCTGAGTCTCAAGCCTTATTCCTCAATATTATACAGATGTTCTCTTACGTATTTTAATGCACCTTGATATATGTCTCTACTTGTCGATTTACTCGCAGAGAGGCAATGGAGCATAATATTTAAGAGGGAAAGGCGGGACTGATACTTCCTAGCTTTGAATCCCAGCTCTGTAACTTCCTAGGTGTATAATAATGGGTACATTATACAACTTTTCTGTGCCTCAGTATTTTCATCTATTAAATATAAAAAATAACCGTACTCACCTCCTCAAAGAGTTACAATAAAGGTAGAATATTCAGAACAATGTCCGGCGCAGAGTAAGCACTCTGATACGTATGATTATCAGTCTATAAAATATTTTATAATTGCAATATTATTTAGAGTTTTTAAAACTCTGATTTTAATACAAATTATATTTAATAAGATAAGGATATCAAAAAGTAAATGCCCATAGCCTCAAATTATCTCCCCCAAAATATTTGTTAATTGTTGTTGTGGTTTGAACATGTGACCACAAATTCTTTGCTGTTCCCCCTAGGAAGTGAGGCTTAATTCCCTTCCCCTTGAGTTTGGGGTGAACTTAGTGATTCCTTTCTAACAAACAGGATACAGAAAAGGAAAATAGCACTATTACAGTGGAGAGACTTGGCTGACAGCACCTTAACCAAGTGACCAAAGTTAACATCACCACTTAAAAAACGACACTCAGAGGTGTTATTTGTGCAATGAGAAGGGCACTTCTCTGTGATTCATGGAGAGAGACTGCATTTTGGAACCAGAGATAATGACAAAGACCCTACTACATTTTAGAAGAGCAAATAGTCATTTTTATTGAAAGTAAGAAAAATGTATAGGAAAAGTGTCTTTGTCACTAACTCTTATGCAGTGTTTGCGTAAAATACCTAGCGTTATCTGCTAACCATTTTCACAGAAATTCAGAAATCAAGAGTACTTTTACTGCTGCTATTAGCAGTGTATGCCCTCAGGTCCTTTGGCCTCCTTGCATTGCTAGGTAAATGTAACGAGGATGGAAACTGGCCAGCATTGCAGAATCTTGGGGAAATTTAAAGATCTCATGATGACTTACTTGCACCATAAAGTTAGGAAATAGTACATTCCAAGCCCAACTCAAAACAGTAAATTAAAAAAAAAAAATCTTCATAACAGACTAAAATCCTTTTTTCTATGGCAATATTTTTTCCTATGCTCTCCTCCCTACCGTAACAACTCACATCCAGCGATTACCTGCAGGGGAATTTCAGGAGAGATGGAGAAGACTGAGCCTCTTCAGGGGGCTTATTCGGTAGTTGCATTTTTTCTCAAGAGCCCTTGGTCCTTGTATCATAAAACAAGCACCACTGAGCCAAGGCAGCAATCCTCGGATGGATCAAAGAACTCCTCACATTTTGCCTCTCAAGATTCTAATTCTTAGAAAGATATGTTTTCCTCAAAGTCTAGAACACAAGATAATGTAAATCCTACAGACTAGATTGGAAAAAGATCTAATATTACAGAAGTTATAACACATATGGCACCAAAAGCACAGGCAACAAAAAAAAATAATAGACGAATTGGACTTCATCAAAATCAAACACTTTTGTGCATCAAAAGACACTATCAACGGAGTGAAAAGGCAACCCCTGGAATGGGATGTAGCATGTTCAAGTCATATACCTAATGAGAGATTAATGTACAGAATATATTAAAAACCTCTACGACTCAACAACAACAAAACAAACAACCCAATTAGAAAATGGGCAAAGACTTGGGCAGACATTTCTCCAGAGAAGATACACAGTTGACCAGTACGTACGTGTAAAAATGCTCAATATCATTAGTTATTACAGACATTTAAATCCAAACCACCTTGAGATACCGCTTCACATCCCTTGGGATGGTTATTATTAACAAACAAAAAAAAGTCAACAAAACAAACCCAGAAAATAACAAGTATTCCCGACAATGTGGAGAAATCAGAACTCTTGTGCATTGCTGGTGGGATTATAAAATGATCTAGTCTCTGTCGAAAAGGATGGTACTTCCTCATAAAGTAAAATTACCACATTATCCCGCAATTTCTGGTCATATACCAAAATAAAAACCAGAATGCCGGGACTTAAACAGATATTTGTGAACCAATGTTCATAGCAGCATTATTCACAATGGCCAAAATGTGGAAACAAGCCACGTGTCCATTGCTGGATGGGTAGTTATATGAACTCTGGTGTCTACATACAATGGAATATTAGTCAGCCTTATAAAGGTAGGAAGTTCTGATACATATGACAACATGAATAAACCTTGAAGATGTTATTCTAAAGAAGCCAATCCCAAAAGGATAAATATTGTGGAATTCCACATCTATTAAGTGCCTAAAGTAGTCAAATTCATACCTACAGAAAAATAGAATGGTCTGTCGAGGGTTGGAGGAGAGGGGGCAATGAGGAGTGACCGTCTAATGGGTAGAGAGTTTCAGTTTGGGAAGATGTTAAAGATGGATAGGGGGTAGCTGGGCATGGTGGCACGTGCCTGTAGTCCCAGCTACCCAGGAGGCTGAGGAAGGAGGATCACTTGAGCCCAGGAGTTTGAGGTTGCAGTGAGCTAGGCTGACGCCATGGCACTCTAACCCAGGCAACAGAGCGAGACTCTGTCTCAAAAAAACAAAAAAAAAGAAGTTGCCTTTGATCCTTTCCTCTCTCTTCTGATAGTAAAAATCCAATTAGACATCTATAAAAACTTATCCCCGTATCCTTTATGCCTTTTTACTTCTTTTTCCAACTTACTGTCTCTCCGATGTAAATTCTAGAGAAAGTTCTTTGGTTCTATTTCCTAAATAGTTCTCCAATTTTTTCAGCTGTGTCTAATTTGTTATAAAACTCATGCACTGAGTTTTTTAGTTAAATAATTATATTTTTACTTTTGAGAGTATTGTTTGACTTATTTTCAAGTGTTCATGGTCTTTAATCACAATTTAAACTTCTTTGCCCCATATAGGTCAGTTTTACCCTTCAGTTATTGATAAGAGCCTTATACTGTGTACTCTCTTCCCTCTTTAACCAAATGCCCAACCGTGCTAAGATATACAGACACATGGACTGGCTGATTGAAAATTTAAAGTCGGCTTTATTAGTAAAATCATATACAGCAGGGAGTAGCAAAAGGTTTTGACATTCTATGGAAGAGACTACTATTTGTAACCCACATCTGGAAAGGAGTTCTGCTTTTCTACATTAAAGGTTTGTAATTTTCAATATAATATACAAAATGCTAAAAGAAATCATTTATGTTTCCTAAATTAAAATATGATTTTTAACATAAACAAAGAGATTCCCAACAAATTAAGACTATAAATGAAAGACAAGCACCTGATGACTTTGATAATAAATTATATTTCAAATGTTTTTTAGTTATGTTTATATTTCCATACTGTCAAAAATAGTAGAAAAAAATCTTTGGGAACACATAAAAGCATCTTAAAGTTAAAAAAAAATAAAGCCTGGTGTTGAAAAACACAATCATTTGAATGTGAGAGTCCATTTGAGATTATGAGAATCTATTTGTACATAATAAATAAGTTTCAACCGCCAAGAAATTACTTTGCTAATATTGCCTGGTGAATTTTTGCTGTTTTGAGATCGTCCATCAGGATTCTGTAATTCAACACAGCACTGCATAACAAGGTTGGCAATGACAAAAAAAAAACCCAGGAGTATCAAAAGTAGGATGGTCATTTCAATTAAAATTTCAGATAAACAATGACGTACTTACTCTAAAAAATCACTGATTGTTATCCGAAATAAAAATTTAACTGAGTGTCCTTTTTCTCTTTTTTTTCCTTAATCTGAAACCCCGATTAAAAATTCATTAATATGACATCACTTAATCTCTAAAATAAATATAAATTCACTATAATATCACTATAACTACGCCATCAACAATGTTTCTTCCTTTCCCGTTTTTCCAAATTCATGCACAAAATATTACCACATTTGATTCTCAAATAAATACATAAATAATAAATAGGTGAATAAGTTATACTTAAAAATAATGTGCAGGACCACAAAGAAAACTTAAAGTGCTTCCACACGCCCTCACAACATCCCTGTGAGGTAGGATGGTGGCTGATACTTTTTCCCATCTAGAAATAAAGGAGAAACCAAGGCACAGTTGAACAGGGACTCGTGGATCTTGGCTAACAGGCTAAGGTTGCCCGATGTAACAAACAAAAAAATGCAAGATTTCCAACCAAATTTGAATTTGCAGCAAACGTCATGGTCCATGGGTGACGTCCGTATTTCCATGTGATGCTATGAAGCATCACAGTCTAGCAAGCCCATTCCGCTCCTGAAATCGAAGGGCAGCTATTCACCCAGCTTTTGACTTCAATTTGTTCTTTGTACAAATAAATTCTTATATTTAAAAAAACTTTTTTTTTGTTTGGTGTAGATTGAAAGGAATAATTTTTTAAAATTTAAGTTTGTCCAGGATATTGCATGGTGCAATGGAAAAACTATTCTTTGTCGTTTTGCTGCAAATAAAATTTAATCAGACACCTTGTATTTCACCTGGCAACCCTGCAAGAGACCCACACAATACATGAAGTGCTGAAGTAGATTTGTTTGGAGTTTCACTGGCATCATTACTGAGGAAGGAATTCTTGGATAGTATGGAGAACGCATGTTTTTTTTCTTTCATGATTCTTGCTTCTCAGCTCTAAAGATAAATGAAATGAAACGAAAAATTTAGAGATTAACAATGATCTAAGAAGGAGGAAAGTAGGGGTCTTGGAAATGTATTTTCTCGAAAGCTTAAGACGGTCTTAGGTATTCATGTGTTAGAAATGCTCTGTATTTTCGAGTATAAACAGGGAGACTAGATAAGTTATCATCTAAAACAGGACACTTGAGAGGGTGAAAAGGAACTTTCCTAATGATAAAGGACACAGGCATAAACCCCGACTGCCCTGGACAGACTGAGAGGCAGGGTCTTCCCAGTCATGAATACAACAAACCCACTATTGCTATTTTTTTTTTTCAATCCAAGAGTCCTATAAGAGATTTGCAGAAGCAGGAAATGTATAGGCTGACTTTTGGACTATACGTCTCAAGATAGATGAAGAATTTAAATTGGTAAAAAACAACTTACCTCTTCAAAAATATCTGCACAACCTTCTGCACCCACTTTTCCTGGGGGTCCAGGCAGAGCAATCTTCCATCGACAAGCTTCACACTGGAATGAGAGAGAGGATTAAAATCGGTACTTTATCTTTCCCATGCAAATCCTGGTTTCCTAAATGCAGGCATCAAATCTAAGTCCGAAGCAACCTTCAGCTACTTGGCATGGGAGGAACCACATGGAAATGCCATGTAGACAACGTTTTTTCTTTTGTTTTGCTCACTGCTGTGTTTCTAGTGTCTAGAACTTTCCCGATTACTTCCACCTTCCTCAATGATAGGATCGCTGAAGAAAAAAAATGCATAATGCACTTCGGAAGTACTTACATGATTTCTGAATTTTCACAGTGGGGACCACTCTCGATCACTCTCAGCTCTTTGATGAATTTGGGGTGGAAAGGCGTGGAGTGTGTCTTTATGCACTGGCATCGAAGTTCTGTGCCCACCCTTGACAGGACGGCAGCTGCAGGGAAAAAAAAAAAAAATAGAGGTAATTAAGGATTGATCTCGTCAACCGGCAGCTCTGCTAGCCACACCCTCTTTAACTTCAGTATGATTATCTGGGGACAGCGGGCAGCATGACATTTCCAGCAAAGCCATTCCTAACACTGAGGGCCCTTAGTCTCCCAGCCCTCGACCTCAGTTTTGTTCTTTGTTTTAAAAACAGATATTACGGACACTATCCAATGACTTTCTCCATAAAGGGTTGGGGCTGTCTTTGTGCGATTTCGACATCCGTTCACCTGACGTTGCATACTCCCCTGGGATGCCACGGCGCTGGTAAAGCTAAGCGGGAAACTAAGATCCTCCAGGGCAAGAGCTGCCTTCAGAAAGAATTAATAGAAATATATAAATAAGTTGCACAGATCTGAAATGGTCTGTAATGAGGGTATCTTTAAACCAAACAGGAATTGATAGTGTCTGAGGCTTGTCACTAAAATACTAGATGGAGTAGAGTTATCTGAGTTACCTTGGTCAAAATTAGTAGATGATATGGGTAACTGTAGCCCTCAATAGGACATACCGCACGTTACTTATTTATATTAAATATATGCAAACCGTACGTTACTGATTTACATTAAATATATGCATACCACACAGTATGACTTTTAAGCATCGACTGTCTATATTGATCCAACTTTACACTTTCCTAAGTGTTGTATAAAGACAGCCTTGGGGAAAAAAAAAAAAACCCTTTAGTTTAACATTCATTGACTGCAAAGATTATTTTCTGTTCTGGATAAAAAGGGTGTTTGTTATCAAAGCGTTAAGGACAGGCTTGCTGTCTGCAGGGCACGGTTAGACAGAGGGGGACTCTGCAAGCGGGACAGATCGCGCTTACCTTCACACAGAGCTGCAGACAGCACGAAGGCTGCCAGAAGAGCCAGGGCGAGCTTGGAAGTCATGTTCACACCGAGGGAGAGGGCTCCTTCCTGCGGTTTCTGGCTGGCTTCTGTCCTGGAAGCTCGTGCGCTCCTCTGTCTCCGAGGGATTCTGCTGGAAGGAGCGCCCCGGTGGCTTTTTATAGTATCGCAGCGCCGGACAGCAAGTGCACCCTCATCTTTTCATTATGTCACAGGAAATTCCGCAATCTGCAACAGCCCCTGCCCGTCCCCTGAGGCCAAACCTGAGTCACCAGACTTCCTCGATGGGTTCCTTCTCAAATGCTCAGCGTGATAAAACTTTCTTTGATCTTCAAGATAATTTCATTTTTTCAATAAACACGGTTTTCCATAGTCAAGCTTCCCGGTTTCACGCATTATTGTTGATTGTGTTCCTTTTTATTTGCTGATAACCTTGTCATCGTCGTGCTGTGTGACAGGGTGGCAGCTGTTAGAATAAAGTCATTGTTGGTTATTCTTTTTATGGCCTGATGTTTACTGAAGTGAATGACAGGTACTGTAGTGATAGTGAAGGTAAACTAGGCAGCAATTTTTATTGGGGGATGGAAATCAGGGTAAGTCCTTTTCCTAAGCATTTTAAACGGTTTCCAGTTGAAGAGTTAACTGCTCTCAAGGAGCGTGTTCCAACTTTTCAAAAGCTCTGGTTTCCCACTCTGTGCTAATGGAACGAAGGTGCACACCTGCTGCACGTGGCAATAATTCAGCTCCGCAACGATTTATTGAGTAACTTTCTCAGTAACGTGGGGGGTAAAGAGGTGGATAAGACGTACGTGCTTATTCTTGAAGAGTTTGGTCTATCGGAAGAAGAAAGCCATGTAAGAACCGACTCTATTACAGAGTAGAAAAGTGGTCCTATTAATAATATCTTAATTCCAGCCAGGGCATAAGGGTAGAATCTCCCAAAAGCATTCTGAGCAGGGTGTGGAGGATAAGAGGACTCCAACAGAGGAAGATGAAAGGGGACAGCACAGTCCACGTAGGGACACTGTTCAGGGACACTTTTGTGTTTGTTCGTGCTCCGGGAAGTGAGGGGCTGGGGCCACTCGGCTCGGGTGGGGATGGGTGTTTTCCAATGGGAAGGTGGTCAGTGTGAGCTTACTGAGAGGAGCATCTGTTCAGTCACCCTGGCTTTATGCTCCTTGTCCCAGGAAACCGAAACTGCCCTCTGAGTACCTGCAGTCACTAGCAGGAGGGATGGAGTAAGAAATTTAAACGAGTCATAAAAAGATGGCTTTATGTCCTGGAGTCCTAAGAAAAAGCCTTTTCAAGAGAGGATTTCCTTTGATAAGGAACACTAAGGAAGGGACCTTACAATAGTATGAGTCTGGCCCCCTCTGGGCAAGCACACGCTTTATAAATAATTCGGCTTGATTTAATACTTTTCTTCACTTTTGGGAAGTGCAATAGAGCAGTGAGTTCAGCCACACTGTAAACACGCCGCGGAGGGGGATTGCCGTTTTCAAATGCTTTCCGAAAACGTCAGTCAGTTTCTCAGCAGCTGTGTTCCTTTATCTTCCTGCAACCAGCCTGAGATGCGAGGACAAAGTATCGCACGGGTGACGTTATCTATCTTCTGTAGCAAAGTACATGTTTGCATGTTTGCAATAAAAACATAATGCAGTTTTTATTGTTTTTAACGCTACTGTTTCAGAAACTGAATTATCCGTTTATTCGCTGCATCCCTATCACCTGCCGATGCCAGGAATCGTAGGAGATGTGAGTACTGAGTGAATGAGACCTGGTTCCTGGCTTCGAGGAGTCCGCGGTCCGGCGTAGCATGTGGTCAGTCAGCTGCACAAGCAAGTAAACTACAGTGACGAGTGTTCCGACACGGATGATTACAGGAAGTTCTGAGAGCGAATAAACGGGACCTCTCATGCAGTTTGGATGAATGACAGTTTTCTCAAGAAACAACTTGAGAACATCGTGACCTACATTGGAGATGAGGAGAAGGCAGGCCCATGAGACCGCTTTGCTGGGGGAGGGTCGAGCTAGTGCCAGGCCATGAGACGTAAGAGAACGCGGCCCGTTTGGGTTCCTCAAACTGCTTAGCATGTGGGGCACGCCCTACGAAGGAGCAAGAAGAAAAGGTTTGGAGCAGATGTGTAAAAAAAAAAGACCTAGATCTAGAAGAAAACCCTCAGTCTCTGTTTCAGTGATGTTGGCGTGTTCAGCAAAGACACACCCCCCCCTGTGGACACAACCTGGCGTGACGGTTCGGTCCGTTATCCTTAAGACCGGATCATATTTGCAGCGCCAACGAGATGCTCAGAGTTCTGAGGACGTGCAAAGACTCCTGTATTTCCCCCCGAGGGTTGCCTCTGTATGTTTGCTGATCTCCACTGACGTAGACACCTGTTTCTCTTCTCATTTCCATCTCCCCAATCTCCTTCCTCTCGTGGTCCCAACTTCATCCTGATGGCATCCTTCCTTGGAGGTTGAGCTGGCGAGTTCCATTTAACCTTGGTGCACAGATTTTTTTTTTCTTAGAATGGAGCATTTGCAAGGCAGAAAAGACCTTTGCAAATGCTGTTCATCTCTCACACTGTAACCTTCAACGGACCCTCTCCATCAGAGGTGAGGATGGACAAAGACAAAGGGACTAGAGGGGGCAGCATATCTGTCTTGTCCTACTTCCGTAAAGGTGACCTTTGAGTCATTGTGTACTAAGTGGGCTCAAGTAGGGAAAAAAAAAGTTGAGACTAGTTATCCTCTTTGGAAATACCCTGCTTTAACATAGATCAGAATTGGATACAAAGTGTCACTAAACTGTAAAGGGTACCACTTATGGTACCCTTATCTTTTCCTGGATTCGGAGAACCACATCTCTCTTTAAAAGCTTACCAATCAAAAAGTAAATCTGCGTTAACACAACAGAGCTCATAAAGCTTTCATCTGGCTGCTTATTTTTTTTCCTTCCATGTCTAATAATTCAATTCACATTTGTGTGCTTTAAAAAAAAGCACTGTAACTATTGATATACACAGAGAATTGGATATTATTTCTAATACTATTTTCCAAATCCATGGAGTTCGGAGTTTGAAGGACAGGTCTGGGGGGGAGAGCCTGACTGTAGAAACAGGCATTTATTATGGACTTGAGAAGTGTAATGTCAGCCTGTCTTCAGGATGAAAAACAGATCAAATGTAAGTACTTGTAGTCATTTCATTTTTTTTTTCTTTGTTAAATTTATAAGACAACAGTATACATACACCTATTTTGGGGGAGTAGATTTATTCTAAAAACACTGAGACAGTATTTACTCCAGTGTTTACAATAAAAAAAAATCTTTAAAATGGCAATGATTGCATATTATGTGTTACTAGGATTTCTTTCGTGCAAAGTGAAGCTCATAGGAAATGAAATCACTTGGCAGAAAGGGAAGTTGCTCCATTAGAAGTGACTGAACTGATGTGTGCATTTATGTCTTCATGTGAACAAGACTCACACAGAGCAATTAAGTCCAGTGACTAAGGAAAAAAAAAAAAAAAAGGTTTCCAAAATGCTGATTCAAGTTGACATGGTTTTATAGTGATGTTTTTCTTCTTCTTCTTTTCTCAAAAGTTCTGTTATTATTTTGATCTATTACTTTTATGGGTAGATATGAGATAGTTCAGAAGCTGAGTTGAGATGAAACTCAGCAATTTGAAGAAATTGGCTTAAGAGGAAACACAGGTGCTACACTGTGATTCCCATGTTTTGTTTCTCGAAACTCTCACTCTTCAAGCTTTGATTTTTTTGAAGTTTTTGTCTCACAATAGGAGCTTCACCTTAGCTGTTTCTCCTCCTCACTTTGGCCTTAGGGATTGTGGAAATATTTAAGGCAAAATCTGAGCCCAGTACAAATTCCACATTGATGGATCCCATTCAGATGATGAGCTTTCAATCCGTCTGTGTGACTGTTTTGTGATCTGTCTCACCCACTTGCCTGGAAATTCCACAGGGTCAGAGAGGCGGACGTCCAGCCCAGTGCCTGCCTGTAGCAGGTGCTCCGTAAACACGAAAGCACAAATTCCCCGGTTCCTACAACCTCCCCAAACAAGAGCAATATCCACAAAAGGAAATGAAAGGGCTTGTCTTGGTCTGTTTTTTGTTCTCCCTTGGGGACAATTATTCTATTTACATGAACCCAGAAGAATCCAGTATGGAAAATACAGTTTTAGTCAATGTTCTAATTTGGCAGAGGTTGGTATTAATGGATAAAATAGTAACCAGTGTAGCCAAACAGCTGTTTCCTCCCTTGGGAAATTAAACATCCCATCTCTTCTAGGTCCTTCTGGGGCTAGGGGAAGAGGTGATACAGCAGGACAGAGCAGTATAGGGATGGAGTATAGGGATGAACCACCAGCAACTGGACCTCCACTGGGGAGGGTCTCTGCTGCTCCCTTCTTCCCACCCCCCGAATTTCAGACCGTGGAGATTCCAGAAAACCATTCAGACGGTATTTCTGGAGGTCAGTGAGTGCACATGAATGCTGCTCTGCAGACCGAGTCTAATTAGCCTTGACTGTGCTAAGACAAAACAGATTAACTTCCTTTTTAAATAGTATCTCAGTGGTTCTTAACCCTTTTTTATTTTAACCATATAATTCTTTAAAAATATAACGGAAGTGATAAATCTTTTGCTCACCCCCAAATCCACATAAGCCCAAAGAGGCATATTTGTGTGTAAAGTTTCAAGAAGCTTATTGACCTCCCTTAAAAACCCCTTAAAGACGGAAATCAATAACTCAGCAATAATAAGTAAATCCTGAATTCATCATTTTTACATCACATTACTCGAAAGAGAAATGGTATATTTTGACTGATTCTTGCTCTTTCTGGATACATCCAGGGCAGAGAACTCAGAAAAGTGTGCTTGAAGTTTTCCAAAGAGAAAGCAACGATGAATTGCTTTTCATTTTCTTGTCCTACGCAGGCGTAAAACCCAAATCCATTCAAAAAAGATGAAAACTGAGTACAACTGTCAGTTGAGGCAGCGTCCTTAGAGAATCTGCTGAAATTCGGTACAAATGGTAAAAGGTGCTGGAATAAAGGGTAATATTTTAGTTCTTCCATAGTTCTCCTCATCTCCCCAAATAGGTATATAATTCAAGAAAAAAAAATGAAATTATAATTATTTTTGCATAAAGAGGAAACAAAATTAGAAAATAGTTCAGATCGTGTATGGGTTTGGAGGTGTGAGCCAGTCTCTGAGAATCCCCCAAAATGTATGGCAAAGTAAGGTCATAAAACTTCTTGATCTGATTTCCATGTCTGAGCTCCTTTCATGTCCCGGTGGTTTCTCTAGCGTGATTTACTGCTTGCCACAGTTCATGTAAAATATCTTTCTTAACTGTATCACGTTACTTATGAACATTCATTTCTTCCATGTGGTCCCTAAACCAGGAAGGAAGAAATCACTACCTGGACACTCCAGTGGAATTTTGAAACAAAGGAAAAACTGTCCACTCTCGACCTGATGAATAAACTTTTCATGTACTTCCTTTTCCCCAAGAGTGGGAGGAGGACCTGCTAAACACCACGGGCACTTGTCTCCTGCAAAGTTAAAGATAAAACCAAAATCAGGGGGTTGGAGGGAGGTAGGTGAGAAATAACATACCCAGCCAGAAAAACAGGACCACGAAAGCACACGGTCAGGAGACCCAAAGAGCAGGTACTATAGGAAGCCAAGGTTGAGGAGAAAGTCAAAATGGCACGTTTGTTTTCTGGGTCTGACTTACACTTTAGCAATGGGTTCAGAAAGTTCTCACTCAAGAATAATTGTCCTAACAGGATCTTATCACTAAGCACCATCCTATGTTTTATTTTTCTGCAATATTCACAACGACTTGTGTTTTGGTATTGTTTACGCCTGCTTAACAGAGGGGTTAAGTGATTTACGGATTTACCCAGCAACTAGGAGGTAGAGTTAGGATTAAAACCTAAGCAGAGAGTCCAGAGAGTCTGTGCTGCCTCAGGACGTTCCTCCCGTGTGTCTGTAGGTCTCTCAGACTTTATTTTGAGCACATTTCTCTTCTTTCTCCTCTCTCGAGTGGGAGAATTCAGAAGGTTTAGGAAAGAGCGTCTTGATTCAGTGAGGGGAGAGGGACATCAAAATCCAGCAGAAGGACCCGTCCGTCCTCCCGCCAGGGTCTCGGGTTTCCCATTTTAGAACGAGGGCGTTTGCCTGCCCAGCTCCTTCTGTTTTATTTATTGTTCTGTGAAGCTTAGTGCATGTGACGTAGACAGAGACCATCCTCTGGGAAACTTGCCTACTTACAGCGGGAGAAGACATCTGCCCAACTCCCCGATTTAGCAAAACTTTTAGAAAATATGTCCTTGTTCTTGCAAGCGGCTGACTGAAAACTGTCATTTACAATGTCCTCTTCAGGCAAGAGGAGCAGGGCCTGGGTTTCACGCAGTAAAGACCTAGAAGGAGAAGCCCCGGGGATGGGGTGCGTTGCCCCGTCCCCCTGCACCGGGCGGAAGTGCTTCCTGTGCTCCTCTCTTGCCCGACACCATTTCCTCTTGCTTGACTTCCTCATGCCTCTTGGACAAGTTGCGACCGTTGGAGCCTTTGTTGTGAAACAAGTACTGTGGTTGGAGTCGGAAAAAAAAAAAATTAAGGAAAAAAAAATAAGAAAGAAGGGGAAAAAAATTCATCAGATTTGCTGCAAAGCAAAGAAGTCAAATTTAGTATTTGCTGCTCGCAAATACAGGTGAAGAAGCCTAACTCTCCCGTCACTCATCAGTGCGACAGATATTTACAGGGCGCCTTCTCCACGCCAACACCTTTCTAGGTGCTGGAAAACGTTAGCGCATAACAGGAATGGAAATGGGTACCCCTAGGGAGTGTCTCAGACGGATGAAGTTTTGGGGATAAAAAGAGCGGGTTGGGGGACAAGGGGTCGGGAAGGTGAAGGGTGAGCAGATCACAGCACTGATGGGTCCGGGGACGCCCCCCGTAGAGGTCGACACTGAGCTAAGAGTTGAAGGATTCAGGAACTGGCTAGCGACCGCATGGGAGAGCGTTCCAGGCAAAGGGGCAGTTTGCGTCACCAGGGACGGCTGGGAGCATGCATGGTGCATGCATGTGTATGTGAGGAGCAAGAGGTGGCCCGTGTGGCTGGAGCAGGGAGGACTGGCGAGGAGGAAGGGTGGACAACCGGCAGGGGACACATCAGACAGGCCTTGCAGGCCATTGTAAGGATGTTGCCTTTCACTCCGAGGGGACGACCATTTGCAGTGTCTTAAGAGTATCAGGGACGTGGTCTGACCCTCTGTCTGCCAGGAGAGAAAAAGAGTTTGTAGGGGGGACAGAAGCCAAGCAGGGTGGCCCGTTGGAAGGCACTGTGGAAACCCAGGAGAGAGATGACAGCTACTTACGCTAGACCGGGGGTAACTAGTGGTCAGATTGTGGATGATCTAAGAGAGAGACGGCACAAAGGGTCTGGGTATGAGATGCCAGGGAAAGAAAAGTCTTGGATGACGAAGACTTCAGGTGTAAGCAATTGGAGGAACGGATTTCTCCATCAACTTAGAAACTTCAGAGAGCATTAAAGTTGCAGGATTATTTAGGTGTGGGGCGAGGCTTGTTTTTATTTATTTTATTTTTTATTTTTTTGAGACAGAGTCTCACCCTGTTGCCCGGGCTAGAGTGCCGTGGCGTCAGCCTAGCTCACAGCAACCTCAAACTCCTGGGCTCAAGCGATCCTCCTGCCTCAGCCTCCCGAGTAGCTGGGACAACAGACACATGCCACCGTGCCCAGCTAATTTTTTTTCTATATATTTTTAGTTGTCCAGCTAATTTCTTCCTATTTTTTTTTTAGTAGAGACAGGGTCTCACTCTTGCTCAGGCTGGTCTCCAACTCCTGAGCTCAAACGATTCACCCGCCTCGGCCTCCCGGAGTGCTGGGATTACAGGCGTGAGCCACTGCGCCCGGCCAAGGGTGATGCTTGTTTCCTAGAGCTCTTCTGGCTGCATCC
>CAUYRT010028496.1:0-16499 GCA_963574885.1 Lepilemur ruficaudatus
TAGTCCCAGCTACTTGGGAGGCTGAGGCAGAAGGATCGCTTCAGCCCAGGAGTTTGAGGTTGCTGTGAGCTAGGCTAATGCCATGGCACTCTAGCCCGGGCAACAAAGTGAGACTCTGTCTCAAAAAAAAAAAAAAAAAAAAAAAAGAAATCTACAGTCCAAAAAGGCTACATGAAATTTCTTATTGATGTACAAGGAGTATGGCCCTACACAAGTCTGGAGGACAAGAATTTTGTAAAATGCCCTTACACCAAGGCAAAGTTTTAAATTAGTGTTTAGTTAGTAAAAATAAAGAACTGGTAATTAACACACACCAGCCTTATTCACAGAGTTCTATAATAAACTTCAGGAGTTTTACCTTGAGAAAGAAGATGTTTTACATAATATATTCACCTAGAACAATATAATCACTTATAAATAAGGTTAGAAAAATAACTAGATTCTAAGTGGGAAAACAAGAATGTCTTAATATCCAAAAAAAGAGAGTAACACATGGGGATATTTCTTAGTTCTAATAAAAAGGGACTTCCCAAAGTCCCAGGTTCAACACTCTAACCAGTGATTTTCAATATCAGAAATACCTGCAAAAAAATCACTTCAGGTGCTTGTGAAAACTGCAGATTCCAGGGGCCAACTCTAGACCTATTTGATTTCTAGGAGCTCAGGGATTTGCAGTTTTAACAGTTCCCCAGGTGGCTCTTATATGCCCTAAGTTTGAGAACGACTGCCACAGGCAACCATCATATTCTCAATGAGCCATGCCTATAATCATTAGCATCTTCCCATAAACACTGAACCAATATCCCAAAGCTGGGATCAAGATTACCTTGTCGTCCTTCATCATTGGTAAAGAGCCCAGTGTCACTGCTGCTACACACACTGCTGGTTTCACTGAAAAAAAAAAAAAAGGAAAACACAAGAGAACTCATCAGCTCCAGTCAAAAACAAAGAACCGTACATTCTTATTTTGGTTTCCAAATGGAAAGATCCCAAGCCTCCCTAACTTTACTCCAGCTATTAGCCAATCAGATATGTAAATTTCATAGGGAAGCTATAACATTTATTTTCCCACAAAATAATAGAAATGTAAGAGGAGAATTCTAAAATTTTTACTTATATTTCAAAGTATTTTTAAAACATCTACAGTCACTTTGTTTAGGATTAAAAAGGTATTTATTAAGGCTCATCAAAGTAATTTCAACCTGGTTTGGAATATTAAGCAACATAGATTTATGAACAAATTTTTTTTGGAGGGGAAAGTACATAACTTTTATTACTCACATACATTGGGGTTCACAAAAAATAGTTTGGTTAGAATTAAAGTTAGCCTCAGGGCTTATTTATCCTCTGAATACAGGAAAAAATAGTTTTAATGTTAAACAATGTTTACAGGAGGTCACTGTTTGAAATAAACCAGAATGGATTTTCTGGAGCTAGGTGCCATGTACTCTTTTAGAGATAGGGTCTCTATGTTGCCCAGGCTGGAGTCCAGTGGATATTCATAGCTCACTGCAGCCTGAATTCAAGGGATCCTCCCACCTCAGTCTCCTGAGTAGCTGAGACTACAAGTGCTCCTCTGCACCTCATATAATCTATCTTTAAAATGGGTCACTTTCTAAAAAACAGGAGATTCACTGCAACCAATCAGAAAGGGTCCCTAGCTACCGTAAGTCCTCTCTGTGTTATCACTATAAGGAAATTAACTTTAATTCTAGAAAAAGCCCAATTAAATGGTTATACTAATTTTTGCTAATTGTATGAGTCTACTTAGACATACTCATCTTAGTGGCAGCTATCTTCATTAAGAATAGTAGCTTGGCCAGGCGGAGTGGCTCATGCCTGTAATCCTAGCACTCTGGGATTACAGAGGCGGGCAGATCACTCAAGGTCAGGAGTTCGAAACCAGCTTGAGCAAGAGCAAGACCCCATCTCTACTAAAAATAGAAAGAAAGTAATTGGTCAACTAAAAATATACAGAAAAAATTAGCCAGGCATGGTGACGCATGCCTGTAGTCCCAGCTACTTGGGAGGTTGAGGCAGAAGGATTGCTTGAGCTCAGGAGTTTGAGGTTGCTGTGAACTAGGCTGACGCCATGGCACTCACTCTAGCCCGGGCAACAGACTCTGTCTCAAAAAAAAAAAAAAAGAACAGTAGCTCTTCTCTCCGGCAACCTTCCTCAAAGTTCAACCCATGCCTTACCTTAGGAAGATAAAGCCTAAAAGGTAGAACTCTTCTTACATCTGTTGAGTCTCAATTGCCTATTTAGCTCAAAATAATCCTAATGCCAATGTAGCATAATATTGGGGTGGCATACTCTGATCCTTTTCAGAGCAAGTTCAGATGGGCAACAGAAACAACCTTAAATAAATACCCAACAATTTTACTAATATCATGCAAGTTTGATGAATTATAATATATTCTGGAAATTGCCAACATCAGCATCAACATCAAGGTTGCTTTCCTCAAACAGTGCCAATTTTATTTTTAAATATTTCTAACTATCAGTTTCAAATGAAGCTATCCAACTTTAAGACATGTAGCATCTCTCAAGCTTTTCCCCCATTTATAAAGCAACAAATAAAAATCCATGAATAGACAAAAAATAACCAATGTGGCAAAAGTTACATTTTCTAAATTTGTCTTCCTTCATATCAAGAAAATATACCAAATTCATTTTGAAAAAAGGAACTAAAGTTAAAAATATAAAAACAAACTCCATTTGACCTCATTGAAATAAAATTTTGTCACATGGGATTCTGTCCAATTAGCTTCATTTTCTGAGCTACTGCTCACAATTGATTCGCTTCTTCTGATGCTGCTTTTCTTTCAAATTTTATTTACCTGGCTTAAGAAAAACTTCTCAATCCTTTATAATATTAGCTATTTCCTTGATTGAGAGTATTTCCTTCCAAGATAGTCAATTTCTTTTTTCACCTGCTCTAGAAGATGAAACAAACTAAAGCAAGAAAGAAGCACTTCCACCATGCTACAGAAGAAACAGGCTTGGCAATATCCCAATCTACATTCCTGGACCAAAAATGTGAAAATATTTTGTATTTTGCAACATTTCCAAATATCGTGCCAACACTAAATCCTCAAAATGTTGGTTAAATTAGCTAGCACTGTCTTCCTCACTTAAGCTTGTCTTTGAATAACAAATGCAAGAGATCTGTTTCAGAAAGAGTCAATAAAATATAACCTATTTCTTTATAGGTTCTTTCCTTTTATTTTCTATGTACTTGTAAGTGAAAACTTTCTCAGGGGTCACTGTAAGAAATGTCTCACAAAACTATACTGCTAGATTCTGATAGATTTAGAATCTTTGAAGAGCTCTGCAGTTAAATCCAGAAAACATCCTCACTGAGTACTTCATTCTTCCTGAGTTTAAGGAACTGTGCCTGCTAAAACTTAACAGTGTTGTTTTTCTATTTTTAGCAATTTCTCAAGAACATTAGTGGTCTGACTCCATTGAGGCCTACTACACAGTCTCTCATATTACTACTTTATTCTCCTTACCTAGCCTCAAGGATAAAGCAAATGTTGTATTTTTTAACTTTTCTTGATATGAGGGAGAGCTACAAAGCACGGTAGGGCATGGGACAGATTCTATTCCACCATCATGTTATATGCTTTATTGATTAGCAGAATCACTACTGAAATTTAGGGGTCAGCAAGCAATGGCCCATCACCTATTTTTGTACAACCCAGGAACTAGAAATAGTTTTTATAGTTTTAAAACATTGGGGGAAAAGATAAAAAGACAAATATTTTGTGACACATTCTCTCCTCATATTCTAAATAAAAGGGGCAAGCTCAAAAAATACCCACTGGATCAAGAAACACGTTGGCATCCTGGCACTGTACATTTTCTACTGTTGCCAACAGCATTTCAGGAGAATCAATGTTCTTAAAAAGGCTTGGATGAAATTTGTCTAAAAGAGTTTCCTATATGTAGTTAATTGGAGTAACGGTAATGATGTAATAGAAATATCACTAGGATTTTAAGACTATGATAAAGGGAGATACGTGTTTTCTTCATAAAAAAAAAAAGTCTAGAGAATACTTATTATATAAAAGTGTCATCATTCCACCTATACCTGAAAAGGAATATATCATCTGATAGCATTAGCTAATTCTATTCATGCTCTCAGAATAACCTGCATCATGAAAATGTAATCATACGTAAAAAATTGTTAACAACATTTTCTGAGGATGAAAGAATGGGAGCATCATGGCATGTTTGCATATAAACACTACGATACAGTTGCAAAAATGCAGTGCTAGCTATAAAGTAGAAGCAAGTACTTCCCCTTCCAAGTTACAGGCCAAACTTCTAATCCCACAGCCCTCACTCACTTCTGGCTCAGAGATTATGCAAAATTAAAAAATCAGATCAGTAGGATTTTAATAATGATTTAATCAACTATAAAATGTTAATTTAGCCAACTCAATTTAATATTCTGTTAAAAATAAACTTCTGTCTTTCAATAAAGACAATTTTCGTTTGGCATCTTTGTAGAGCCAAACAAGTCTGAAAGTTAAAAGATATCCGGCTCCTACGTATTTTTTTTTTATTCCAAAACCTTCAGATTTGTTTATAACTTCTTTGCTATCAGCCTTTTTACTAGGCAACGGGGGAAAAAGCTCTGCTCCTCATTTTTATAAGAAAAAATTGTGATCCTACTTCTATAGTGTCCACTCCACTTGTGGTCCTCTGAAGCTTAGTCAGAAAGACAGAAACTCAGCCTTTATCAATCTTCAGACAAAAGTGACAAGACAAAGCCCAGAAAGACAGCAGACAATGAAATCTTGTCTTCTCCTAAAATGGCAGCAACTCCTAGAAACATCAATGCCTCCTGTCTCCTTGCCTCAGGAGTTGCTCTATACTCCCTGTACTCATATGATTTGATTCTAATCTATAAATAGTTCACATACAAAAATCTTACTAGGATTTTTCTAAAATATTTTGGAGGAGCAGAAATATATTAACCTTACAAATAACTTATACATCATTTAGAAAAATCCAATCCCAAATTGGGAGAATAAGAAGTCTCTAACAGAAAAAGGAAGCAGAAGCGTTTCTTCCATTTCTCCTAAACCTTCATTCATTCATTTAGTAAACATTTATTATTAATCACATACTAGACACTGTGCTATAACTAGCACTAAAACAAACATATCAATCACAACTTAAATGCAAGCATTTTATAATGAACTATTAGTCTATACTGTGGAAGAAGGGTGTGAAGAGGTAGCAAGAAGTATATTTTTCAATGAAGAACTTTCTGCAGTTAATAGGGGTGGTGCAAGCCTAGAATTTAACCTTATGACACTGAGGATATCGACCCATTTTAGAAGTCAGAAAACATTTCAAAAATGTTCACAGGAGAGAAAAATAGTAACAATACATCCCACTTCTCTACATTGCCTTTTGCTAAAAAAAGGTCCCACACTTTACTTAGCAGCAAAACTACCATTTTAAATAAGACATAAACAAAATTAAAGGCTGCATTTTGGACCACTAATTGTATTACCTAATTATTATAACATCATTAGAAAAGCAACTGAGCCACATTCAACTGAAACAATAGAAATGTAAAGTCAACTTAATCAGCACTTTCAAAGACTTTTCCTAATATTTATTATATTTTCAAACACACAGAAAAGTTGAAAGAAGTTACAGTTAGCACCCACACCCATCACTTAGATTTTGCAAGTTATATTTTGCTTTCTTTGTTTTATCACACATCTATCCATCTAAACTTCACACCAGGGTGTCTATGTAATCAAAGGCACTCTCAGAAGACCAGATGATTGGAAATGGCATCCACTTCAGATAAGTATATTGCCATGGGAATCAAACCTAATAAAACACTATTGATAACTTGTCCACTGAAACAATTCCAGGACAAGCACCATTAGCTGAACACTGTACACTTTGGTACTGACTTGAAAATGTTTTCATCTCAACTGCTCTTCTAAGTTCTAAAAATGAACTGTCTGCCCTTCTGTGGAGCAATTAAAGGGTATTGTTTCTAAATTAGCAAAAACTTTGTTTTAAAACTATAGTATTTTTATTCTGTAGAAGAGATCAATGTTTTGGTTTCATTAAATTCTCTAAATTTGAAACTCATACTTAATGGTAAAAGTAAAGTCAATGAAGCAAAAACCCAATATTAGTACCAGAAACATCCAAAACTGTGGTTCTCAACTGGAGGCAGTTTTGTACCATTCTCCCACTGGGGTCCTTTGGCAATATCTACAAACATTTTTGGTAGTCATGACTTGAAGGGTGGGAGAGAAAGTTGGTGAACTATTGGCATTTAGTGAGTAGAGGCTAGCAATGTTGCTAAACATCCTACAATGCACAGGACAGCTCCAGAACAGAGAATCTTATAGCCCAAAATGCCATTTGTGCTTAAGTTGGGAACCCTGATCTAGAGTGATGAATAAAGTGGAGGGCTGGAAGAGGCAGGGTATCCTGTTTAAGGAAACTACTATAGAAGAGGAGGGGAGCCTGTGTATGTTAGCTGGATAGAGCCAACCTTTGAGAGCAGAGGTTAACATCCCAAAGAAGCAATAATACCACTTCCTTGCTAGGGGTGGACCAGGGCCTCAAACAGTCTGAAGCCTCCAGATCCAGGAACCATCAGAAGGTAGTGGCACCTTCAGGTAAACCGGCAGAACTGACACTACTCAAGAGTCGCACAGTTCACCCTTCCCTGCCTAACCCAGGGAGAAAGAAAATCCTGCAACCGCGGAAGAGAGTGATCCAGGCAGGGAAAGGAAATCTCTTGTTCATCTCAATGCCCCCGATGCCTAGCATAACGCCTGGCACATAACAGACATTCAGTAAATGTTACATATATGGAATGAACTCATTCTAGACTCACCTCTGTTGCTTGCCCTTACATGGCCTTTGTGGCGTGTCACTTCACCTCTCTAGTCCTATTTCTCTACACATAAAATGTAGATGGATTGCTCTGAGGTTGTGATAGTATGTGGCACATGAACCCACTTTGTGAACTCTAAAGCAACATACAAATGCAAAAGATGAAAGATTAGAAAGCTACTTCTAGGGTGCCAATTCTCATATGTATCTAAGTATTATTTTAGAGGTTAACAGTAGCAATTTCTTCACTGATATCATTCTTCTCATTAAAACAGCAATCTAAATTCTATGGGATGCAAACCTATTTTCACTTTATATGGAAAAACAAAATGTGGCCTATGAAATCTAGTATTTTTCTTGTACTAGGTTTCACCCAAAAGAGAGAGGGAGATACTGCTCTCAGCCAAGATCTACCAGGGTCTCAGGAAGGTGTCTGGTACTTAACTGAGTTTATTAGCAAAATTAATATAGAAGACTACTATGTCATTTATTGAGTTCTACTACAGGCCAAGTAATATACTAAGCACTTTATATATGCATTATTACATTTCTTCTACCCCCAAACTCTACAAGGTAAATACATCAACCTCATGTTATAGATGACAGAATGGGGCTTAGAGAGGTTAAGCAACTTGGGTAACATCACACAGCAAGTAAGCATCAGAGCCAGTGCTGTGTTATGTCTGAAGCCCATGCACTCACTGAATGGCCACTAAAACATGGATGGCGCAGATTCTCATTTACTACAAGTCAATCCCATGTCTCTCCATTCATAAGACACCTTTAAATTTCAGGACTTCTCATTTTCATTCTCCTGAAAATGCACACAGATTAATTGAACTAGGGAAGGAGTATTCCTTTGCTTTTTGCTACTTAAAACTTTCAGACACAGTTGAAACTCTAGCTGTGCTTTGACTACTACCCCTTATCAACTACTAACACATCATATATGCTGAACCCTAAGAAAAGTGTTCATAAACTCAATTTGGAAAGAAGCTTTCCCCCTTAATGATGTATCTTGAATTTAAAAAACATCCATTTTCAGCATACTTACATAAGATACACCAAAATTTGACCGGGTGTGGTGGCTCATGCCTGTAATCCTAGCACTTTGAGAGGCTGAGGCAGGAGGATCATTTGTAGCCAAGAGTTCAAGACCAGCCTGAGCAACGGCAAGAACCCGCCTGTACAAAAACCAGAAAAATTAGCTGGGCATCATGGTGTGCGCATGTAGTCCCAGCTACTTGGGAAGCTGAGGCAGGAGGGTCACTTGAGCCCAGGAGTTTGAGGTTGCAGTGAGCTATGATGACACCACTGCACTCTAGCCAGAGCAACAGAGCAAGACCCTGTCTTTAAAAAAAAACCAAAATTTATTATCAGGAACTCACACCTCACTTGCCGTTATGGTTTCTGAATGCCCTTCCTTTGAAATCAAAGTAAAGACATTCTCCTAGTAAGTTCTGGGACATACCATAGTCTGGGAATACTATTCCTAACTTTAGCAACACATTAAGTTAGGAAAAAATTTCAGGTCAGTAGCCATCAGTGGTAACCAGACTCCAAGATGACTCCCAGTGACCCAGCCTCCTTTTACTTCACCCCTGACTGATATAGTCCTTCTCACACTATACCAGGGTCTGTGTAACCAACTGCATACTGCATAAGTAATGGGATGTCACTTCTGAGATTAGGTTATACAAGACTGTAGCCTCCATCTTGGGCTCTCTTTCTCTCTCTCCCCACTTCTCTCAGATCACTCGCTCAAGGGGAAGCCAACTACCAGGTCTTGAGAATGCTGACAGCCCTGTGAAGAGGTCCACATGAAAAGGAACTGCAACTCAGTTTGACAGCTTTATGAAGAAATGAGATCTGCCCACAGCCAGATAAGTGAGCTGAGAAGCAGATTCTTCAGCCCCCACCGAACCTTGAGAGAACTGCAGCCCCTCCCAACAGTTTGACTATAACCTCATGGGAAGACTGACCCAGAACCACCCAACTAAGTCACTCTCAGATTCCTGATCGCAGGGAACTGTAAGACAATAAATGTTTGTTGTTCACAGCTACTAAGTTTTAGGGCAATTTTTTTCTGCAGCAATAGATAATACAGAATCTTTATTAACTCTTTTGTGAAAATAATTCCCTTCTTCCTAGTCCTAAATGGTAGCTTCTAGTTTTAACAAGACAAATCTCTCTGAATTCCCATAATGGGGAGGAAAAAAAGCACAGCTTGCCTTTTATATTCCTAACCACAGAAGACTGTAAATTCAGAATTGAAAGAGTAGTTTATAACTGTCTCAATTAAAATAAGGAGGTACAGAATTAGTTTATCACCTATAATCAAAAGTTGGTATTAATGTTACCAGCTGGCTTTGTTTCTCCCCCATTTAAGATCTTATTAATCAAGTAACTTAGTAAGAGGCATCTTTTGCATCTAATTAATATATATCTTAAATAAACAGGATAAAGTTTATGGCTTCTATCATCATTCTAAAAACTAAGCGTTTTTTATTTTAGTTTTTCATTAAATAATAATGCATTTATTTATTATAACAAAAATTAAAAATTATTTTAGAATTCAGAAAAACAGGGAAAAAGTCACTCCTAGATCCACTGCCCAAAGACATCTCAGCTCTTAATATTTTTTTTCCCATCTTTTTCCTGGGTAGAGGTGGCACATTTATAACCATATGTAATCAGACTTCTGAATCTAGTAGTAAACATGACTGAGGGAGAGGTTATTCAGAGAAATATCTCATATCAATTCTGAAATTATTCCTATAAGTAATGAGAATATATAATGAAAGAGTTTGTTTTCCAGTTTCATTCAGATGATGCCATGAAAGAAGGCAGAGCAATCTCTCCAGTTTGACAGGTTCATTAACGTGACTAACACAATCAGGTATACTTTAAAGGGATGATTTTCCTCAGGACTTTGCCACTGAGCTGAGGGCTATGCCTTAGAGAAGTTCACCCATTCTTTTAAGACTGTTATGTTCTTAGTGTTAATAGTGATTCATCTTCAGGTAGATAAAATGTCTTTTCAAAGTAAATTTTTAAAGAGCATATATTCTAAGACTTGCATAGCTGAGAATGTCTTTCTGCTGTCTTTCCATATGAAATATATCTTTACTACATATAAAATTCACGGTGGGGTGGGACAGCAACCTTTTCCCCTCAAAACTCCATAGGAAAATGTAGCCCCTCACTACATTAGTACTGTAGGGATGAATGTCAGTCTTATTTTCATCCCTTTTAAGATTTTTCTTTATACCTGCTCCATCATCAATGCAGAATGCAAAAACATTACCAGGATATGTCTAGGTAGGTCTCTTTTCATAAGTTTTTCCCTTTAATCCTTAGAGTTAATTTTTTCAACTTGGGAACATTTTTTTCTCTTCAGCTGTATCTTTTAAATTATTCTTTTCCAATGCTTTGGTCTCTTCCTTGAAAATATTCACATACAAACTGGGCCTCTATCCTCTGTCCTCCAGACCTGATTTTCTCTCCTCCCTCTGCATTTTAGGAGGACTTCCAAAGTTTTCCACATCATCAACTCAGTTTTCTGCAGAGTGAATGGTCCTTCATTTTAACATTCCAAATACATTTTAAATTTCCCTACAATTCTTCCTCCCAAACTATTGGGTTTTCAAATAGCCATTTTTCTCTTTTGACTTACATTGCTCCTATTTCAAAAGTATTATATCTTCTTATATCCTGATGAAGATTTCCTAAAATGTTCTGGTTCCCACTGGCAATCATCTTCAAAGATTTGTTCTTCCTCTGAACTTTCAGAATGATGTCCCCTTTCCCTTATTCTACAGAATTTGTTCAAAGGCCTCTTCTGGTATTTCTCAACAGAAAGGGTGCATAGATTACCCTGGTCCCATCCTCTATTCCCGTGGACCTGGGTAACATGCTCTTCCCAGATCTATAACTGGTCAAGAGGCTAGGCAGAACCCCTAGCCTAATTCCCAGTGTAACTGGTAGGCTTTTAACTCACACAGCTATGCTGGACTAAGACAGGGTCTTCTCTTAACCCTCACTGCCTGATTCTGGCCCCATTCCAGGAGTCTGCAGTAAATGGAGGTGGATTAAATACTACGAAGAGGGCTTTTTTCTTTTCTGCCCATGTCAACAGAAATCTTTATTCTTAGAGACTGTACTTTCCAGGATTCAATACCCTGTGACTGCCTCCTACCCCAAACACAAATACACACAGCGAAAATACTAAGCTGCCCTATCCAAGTATATTCTGGGAGTTACAGCCTCCAAATAGAAACTGAAAGATACTGATTGGGAAGCAAAGGATGAAACAACACTCTGCCTCAAACTGCAGCTGTTCAATTTTCTGACTGAAACAGATCATGCACTTCTGAATCAAAAACTGACTACAGAGAAAGGATGCAGGGTCTTGCCATCTACCTTCCGCGCAGGCTCAGCACTGTTAGCATGTGCCTGCAATTGCATTTTTCAATGCAGTTCCACCAGCTTTACACTGTCAACCAATCTTGGCAATAGGCCAAATGTAAGTTTCTGGTGCTGTGAGTCTGCAATGTTTTATGTTTGCATAACTATTTCAGTGGGCAGTGGAGGCTGTTTGTCAGACGTCTTTTAAAGTAAGTTACAGCGGTGGGAGGCAGGTTGTGACTGAAAAGAATCAGAGAATTTCAGTGTTGCAAGGGACCTTGGAAGTCTTTCAGCCCAACCTGCTCAACTCCACAGTAACTCAGTAAGTGCTCATGAAGCTCAAGCTTGAATCCCTCCAGTGATCTAGAACTCATTACCTGGTGAAACAATTCACTTCATTTTCACAGAGTTCTAACTTTTAAAATGTTGTATTTTATACTGAGGCAACATTCAATGCTCTGTGCTTTCTATCCCTGAGTCCTAGTTCCTTCTTTGGAGCTACAGAGAATAATCCTAACATTTCTTTCAAGAGGCAGACTCTTTTAAGAGACAGGTATTTCTTTCAAGAGATAGAACTTCAAATACAACAATATCATATCTACTTCCAAGCTGTCCTTTTTAGTTGTTCTGAAGGACATACTAGTAGAACTTTAAATAAATCTATATAAGCATACTATGCTAGCTATTCAGTACTCTCAAATACAATGCTACCAACGGCAACAATAGTAAGTATACTCTTGGTCAGCATTCTTATTTATAAAATAGAAAATAGAACATCTCCACTCTACCAAATATATTCCTTTCCACAGCTTCAGTAACCCCTGATTAATGACCTCCACTTGCAAAGGAGGCTACTTACCTTAACCATGAAATAATGAATGCTATTGATCCAACAAGCTACTGCTATAGAGTGTTATTGATCACCCAATCTTCGGTTAAAATGGTCCTCATTTAGCAATTTCATTGTCACACACACCTGGAGCAAAGCACGCTCATAATTAAAGAGTTTGGGGGAGTTAAAGTGAGAGGTGATGGACAGAGATCTCAGCTTTCTCCCATTTATTCTTATTTCTGAGCTATTGTTTGTGTCAGGAGGGATATTGATTTTCTATAAAAATAAGAAAACAAGAGGTACCAAGGGGCCGCAGAAGGTCAGCTTGGGCTAGAGAAGGAGGGGGGAGCTTTAACACTCTATCTCTGTCACTTGTCTTCCAAGAGAAGGGAATATTTTCTTTCCTGTGAGATGGGCCTCTAATACATCACCTTAGGAAGGCTCCTGAATGTGACTTCAGGCCATCATCAACCAATTCACTTACAAAAGAAAAAAAAAGCTAAACAATATTCAAGGGGAACAAACAAATGGTATGTTAGTGAAGACAGAGAAAAATTATTAAGCTATGATCATATAAGAGCTAATAGGTATTAAGAGCTGCTATAATTTAGCTGGGTGTGGTGGCACGTGCCTGTAGTCCCAGCCTGAGGAGACTGGGAGTAGGAGGATCACCGGAGCCCAGGAGTTTGAGGCTGCAATGAGCTAAGACCATGCCAATGATACAGACAATTTAAATAAAGATCAGTAGAAAGTAATTTTACAAGAGTTGTTCTATATTAGAATGTTCACAAACACACATACACAGGAAAATATTAGAATAATAGTTTGATCTTTTTGCAGGAATAAAAAAACTATTACAACCACTTTCAGTTCCTCAGAACTCACAAGGGATTGGTTGGTACAGCACTGAAGAAAGATCACAATGAGAAAAGCAAACAAATCCTGGCGAGTATTAAAACTACTCAATGTTTGGTTAGCAAAAGTGAACTTAAGGAAAATAGAAATAACGCTGATTGAGACATACATTTTCAAATCTGAAACATCTAATACATGTTTTTTAGAAAACTCTTTCCATTGACTAAGCTAAGCTAAGCTTAATGATCAACTTCATCTTAAAAACTGTGCATGGTGTATCATTACTCTGCCAACCCGCAATACCACTGATAAAAAGTGAAGTTCTACACTTTGATCTGTATATGAATAAACAATGGCACATCCAAGCAGGTTTATGAAAGAACAACCCTGAGCACTCTTGAAAGTATTTCTTTTAATGCAGACAAAAAAGTAGGAAAATATTAACAGAACTCACCAAGACAGCATAATATCCAAATCATAAACTACTATTTACTTATACTCTAATGCTAACCCTGTTTATAAGGTATGCTTAATAATCCAGGGCAGCTTGAAAAGTAAAAGATTTTTGTTCCACTTTATTGTCAAAGAGATGCTGAACATAATATGCAGTCAAAGAATAAGTAAGAATCACTCTCTTTCTGCATAAAATGGATTTGGGGGAAAAAGTACAAAACACTTCTGTTTGTAACTACAGATTTATCAAGACAAGTCAAGGGGAATTTTGGACTCCTAAATAATTAGAAGATTTTAAAGAAGAATTTTTCTCATTCCATGTGTGCTACTACCACTCCACCCATTATTCCTTTAAAGTGCAGGGCACAGTTTGAAAGAACTGTGAAAGGATATGCCAAGGCAATAGCCCAAAACAGGGAATGAGGTCTCCTCAATTTGAAACAAGTAAGAATTTCATAAGAATTTCTGTCTCCTTCAATTTATCCAGACTCCCAGATAACTAGAATTTATATTATCACAACCTGACTATACGTGCAATAGATGTGTCTAGGGTAAGAAGGATCAGGAAAGACTGAAGCACCTCACTGCTAAGATGACAGGCTCTGCATCTGGAGCCACACGCAGGTTGTTATCTTAGAGCACAGTTACCAATTTCCCACACACACAATTATGTCACAGTTTAACAAAAAATTCTGGGGAAGAAACATACACAAGCTATCATCCCAAAAAGCTATTTTTAAAATCACCATGCTCAAACGTAAGAAAATTTCTATTTGGTATTTATGCTCAATATTAAAACAAACGTGAATGCCTCAATAGAGGTTTTAATTATGTGAAAGCCTACAAGTTGACTAAACATTTCTTGTTTGATTAAAAATAGTATGATGAGGAAAAAATATCTTTATAATCCAAAAATAAACATGTAAATTGGGTAAACAGGCCTCAGAAGGAATTAGCCATTAAATAAAATCAGGAAAGCCAAGTTAGGAGCCTACATTCTTGAGCACACTGGCAAATACAAAGTTAATAAGAGAAAGCTTAAAAGCTGGATTAAAGACCATCCATGAAAGGTACAGGCACATAGACCTAAACAGCTTTTCCTGTTACT
Organism: Lepilemur ruficaudatus; assembly: GCA_963574885.1. Classification (NCBI taxonomy): domain Eukaryota; kingdom Metazoa; phylum Chordata; class Mammalia; order Primates; family Lepilemuridae; genus Lepilemur; species Lepilemur ruficaudatus. The sequence continues at coordinate 14,548 of CAUYRT010028496.1, forward strand.
GACACAGCCTCACTTCAGAGTTACTAAGATTTATGTCTTTGTTTTTAAGACAAACTTCAAAAAGGTCACATGTTCTTCAGTTCTGAAAGTTGAGACACAAAAGGGTCATGGAAAAGGCAAACTCAAAGGGCAGCAAAACATGATATGATGGGTAAGAATGAGCTTTGGAATCAGCTTTGATTCCCAATGTTGGCACTGGGTGACCTTAGGCAAATTATCTAAATTCTCATAACCTCAGTTTCCTCTTCTATAAAATACAAACAGTGCTACCTACAGTGGAATTGTGAACATTAAATATGAATATGTGTTAAGCCTTTGCAGCACAGTGCTTGGCTTGGCACAGTGCTTAATAAATGCTAACTAATATTAGCAATAATAGAATACAATGATTCTCAACAGGGAGTACTCAACGCCCCTAGAAAGCACCCCTGGAGGCATTAAGGTTGATACAATGAAAAGGGGGTGGGAACAGTGCAGAGATGCTAAATATCCTGCAATGCACCACAAAGAATTATCCCATCCAAAACACCAATAGCACCCTCATGAAGAAACATATATCATAGATTAATATTAATAACATTAAAGTATCAAGCTGGGGAGTATCAATGTTCCTAGGACTATCTAAGAGGTAAAAAATAAAAAGTTACCAAAACTACACTGACATTTTAAACATGCACTCATTAGACATAAATTTTCTTGGTAAATCACATTTGGTATAAGACTAATGGGACTCAGTAAGTTAGTTTCCAAGGCCAACATGTGTTTGGACAACTTGAATGTCAGCCATAAAAAATAAACTCAATATAGTCAAATTGCAAGTAGCAGAGAACAGAATTACAGCCCAAAAATATCTAAAGCCATGATTCTTAATGGAGACAAACAGCTTACCAGTAACATTTACAAATTCCACATATATATACACCAGCCTCTGCTAAGACCCTTGTTCTAAAGAACAATATCTATGTATGAACTACATGGCATAAAAAGCAGCAAATGGTTTTTCAAAATCAAACTCTTGGTTTTAGAAACAAATGTATTTCTATTATATCTAGGCTTCTTGACAGAGGGAATAGATTCATGACAGTATTTTAAAAAGCTAGAGATAAACTAATGATTTAGTAAAGAAAAGCTACACAGTCAGTACTAGAGTGGCTGATGAAAGAAAGTAGAACTTATCAAGACTGGATTTGCACTTTGGGTAAAATTAACCAGGAAAATCTTTGACTTAGTAAGGGAGATCTCACCATTCTGACATGTTCTCATCAGAGCCCTGTTTTTGTTCATCTGCTTCACACTCCATCCTTTCTTTCCTTCCCGTTTTGCTTAGGAAAGTCCTATTTTCTGCTGATTCACACAACCCATGGCCTGATGAGGTCCAGGGAGTATTCTCCTTCCAGCGGGACAGACGCTGCTTCTTAGCAGACTTGAACCTGCAGCCTCTCTCATAGCTCCAATCTGATACCTTCAGCTTCTGCTGAAGGCTGGCAGCCACCTCTGATGTCACTCGCTTCACCTTCCTCCGGCGCCTAAGTGGCCGACAAGGTGCATTTTCAGTAAAGGAGTCAGATTCATGCCAAGAATGTTGCTTACTCTTAACAATAGCACTCAGAGCTGGGTGCCGTTTGGCTACCATTGTGTCATCCGAGTCACTAAAATTGGTGACCAGAGCCACTTCTCGACAGTCCTTAGTGGCCTCATCCAGACTTGATTCAGAGGCCTCACTGTAGCAGCAGGTATGCTCTGCCAGGTGAGTGAAGTCAGAACGACGCTTCCGGCCTCGGCGTTTCCGAAGCTGCCGCCTCTGTTGCCGAGGGCTCAGGGCCATCTCCTCCCACAGCTCACCAAGCTTATTCTGCTCAGATGTCTGCTCCAAGGCTGAGGCTAAGTCATGTACCAGCTCATCCATGAGGCCACATCTGCCAAAAGGAAGTTTGGGGGGAAAAAAAAAAAAA
>CAUYRT010028497.1:0-60757 GCA_963574885.1 Lepilemur ruficaudatus
TGACAGAGTAGGTTTTTGAATGTAACAAGATAAGTCAACGTGAGTGGTAATATATTTTGGGAAATCAGCTCACTACAAATTGTGACTGTAAACATTGTACTGTAAATGCTTTGTAGTTTTCCCCCAATAAAAAAAAAAAAAGGAGCTGCAAATATATGCTAATTGATGTCATACAATTTGTGTAAATTACACTTAAATAAACTGGGATTTTGTTCACATGTAAAAAAAAAAAAAGAATAAAGCAGAAGCAGCTCCTACCTTGATAGAGCCCCGATGCTGCTTTGGCACACAGATAATAAGTAAATGAAATAATAAAGAGGTATTAATAAGACACGTTTATACAATAGTTCAAAGAAATAAACAAAGCAAAAGAAGTAGAAAAGATGAATAGAAATAGAAGAAAAGGCCCTACTTTAGATATTTTGGTTTAAAAAACCATGCTGGAGGAGGGGGTCCTTTGAGCAGAAAATGGAAGGAGCACGCCACTAGAAGATGGGAAGGAGAGACGTGTAAACATCCTGTGGTACATTCCTGTAACACAATAGGCCCAATGTACCTGAAACTGAGTAAGCAAGGGTCGAGTTGGAAGGTGGGTCAGATCATGCCGGTTTATTGTTGTTGTTGACGATGTTTTTTGCTCTTTTTTAATGCCAAAATAAAGAGTTTGAGTTCTATTCTTACGGGAAACCATTGAAAAGTTTTGAGATGAGAAAGTGAATATATTTGCTGTCCATTGTGAAAAAATGTGACTACTGTGTGGAAAATAAGAAGTAGAATTTGGGCCACGTACAGATAGAAACTACTGGGCTCAAGCAATCCTCCTGCCCCAGCCTCCAAAGTAGCTGGGAGTACAGGTGCATGCCACTACACCTGGCTATTTTTTTCTATTTTTAGTAGAGACGAGGTCTCACTCTTACTCAGGCTGGTTTCCAACCCCTAACTTCAAGTGATCCTCCCACCTCGGCCTCCCAGAGTGCTAGGATTACAGGTGTGAGCCACTGTTCCCAATCTAGCTTAATCTTGAATTTCAAGCACCAGAACAACTATAAGAAATAGATTTCTATTGTTTAGAAGCCACCCAGTCTACGGTACTTTGTTATAGCAGCCTAAACTAAGACAATGATGAATCGCACTATTGTACTTGTTAGGACTCCTTTGATTACAAGGAGAGAAAAGCAAATTAACTTGATCAAAATGGAGAATTAACTGACTGTAATAACCATGTTCTAAAAAGGAAAGGGATCTTATTCCTACTTTTCTCTCTGCTTTTCCTTCCGTGGTTATTTTCTCAAGTTTCTCAAGGCCTCCCAAAGGGCATGAATCATACCACAAGTATCTTAGAATCACAACCTCATGTCAGAGGGAAAATGGATGTTTTCCTGGAGCTCTAGTTAGAACATAGAAAACTCCTGGTGACTCAGTTTTAACAAGTATACAAACCAAAGACTAGAGGGCAAGGGACTGTGATTGGCCTTCCAACGTGGATAGAATGTGAATGGACAGAAAATGAAGGAAATAATTCCTGAAAATGGATCGCATTTCTAATATGAGAAAAAATAAACATTCTCCATCCATTACATTCATTATGCGTAAACATTAAGAATATGGTCATTGACGCAAAAAGTGAGTATAAGCCCTGTCTACCAACACTGGTTTTACATGTGCTTGAGTTTTTTGTAGTCTGAGGATTTCCCTCTGTTTATATAGGAAAATATTTTAATTACATTTGGTTTTTGTCCACTGAATAGCATGAATAACTCTAGAGACAGAGAACAAATAAAACTTTCAGTTTTGCTATTATTCCACTGCTATAGTGCAGAGATATGGATATTTCATGAGCATAAACTTTTTAAATTGTTTTTCTTCCTAAAAGAACATTTCTAGGGACATTAAAACTAAGTCTCTGGAGAAATAACTAGTTTCTTAGCATAATGGAACTTCAGAAATGTGTTAATTTCTGAAATTTCAATTAAATAACTGAGCAAAACTCAAGATTCTTGATTGAATCTATATGCATTATTGATTACACCTGCATCTATTTGTTAATCAAATATTCTAAGAGAATCACACAGCACTTCAAATACTGATTGGCCCATAATTTAATGCTGCTTCATGCATCATCAAATGCAACCTCAATTTTAAAACGTTGTACAAATTATATATTTGAGATTTCAAAGGGTTCAGAGCCAGCTAAATATTATCTTTTCCACTGAGGAAGATTGGATCACAGAATTAAAACAAAAATTAACTTTTTTTGTGTACTTTGGAATGCATGTGCTTAATTAGGAATAAAAGTTATCTCCTAAATTTTCTTGATTAAGCAACTATTAAATTTTACCTTGTATTCCCTGAGCATGCAGAATCTGGGAAAACATGCATCTCAACTGCATTGGGTAAATGTTCTAAGTAATAGAATCCCATATGGCTTCATAAAACAGAAAAACAACTCTAATGGCTTATGTTCTGTGTGTGTGTACGTGTTTGTGTGTGTAAGTGTGTGTTTTCCAAGCAATAAGAAATCTGTATGATAGAAATTAGAGCTTGCTCCAAGGTGTTTTGAGAGACCCAGGCTCCTACTCCCACCTTGAGCATGTAGCTTTCATAGTCATGGTTCCAATATAACTGCTTTACCTTCAGGAAGAAGATGGCAGTAATAAAGACAAAGGGGTGATGCCTCTCTCAACAAAGTAAAATTTTCCCAGAACTTATCAGCAAATGTCTGCTTATATCTCATTGGCTGGTATAATGTAACATGCCTACCTATAGCTGCAAGAATAGCTTAGAAATATCAATTTTAGGCTAGACACATACAATCAGAACTCTTTTAATTAAAAATAGAAAGAGTAGAAAGATGAATAATGCCAGAAAACTCTCGGTGTCCAACACAACCTGTTATGTGTTAGTTATTGCTCTAATCACCTGACAAAGGGAGCTGATAGAAAAGACTAAAACTTACTAAAGCAGTGAGGTTAGAATCATGCTTTAAGAAATCCACAGAGTAAAAGCCAATGAAATCCCATGCAGTCAAAATTTTGTTTTTGTCAGAAGCATCTTGCATATGGGTTTTCAAGAAACTTAAGGTGAAGGAAGTAGTTTCTGTATGAGAAGACTTGAGTGGGCTGAATCTGTCTCCTGTACTCTGGTGGACCAGGGAAAAGGCCTCCTCTCCTGCTTGGGTGAAAAGCTTCTTCTTTCAAATCTATCATTTGACTTGTGAAAACACTTTTTTTTTCCCAGAAAAGCACCATTAAAACTTATCTTTTCTTGAAAATAAGCTACAGCTCCTAGGGCCTTTCCCTCAGCGTACCCTCATGGATTTATTTATAAAATAGCCACACATCCCCTCAGAGTTGCTGGGGAAGGCTTGGATCTGTAAGGCTGGAGAATGAGTGTTTAGAGTCATTGTAGCAAGAGGCCTTAGGCAAGGCCCAGAGTGTGGAAGACCAGAACTTCAGTCTCCCAACATTTTGCTTATACCGATCCTGAAGCAAATGTATTTGATCGCAAACAAGATGGGAGTGGGAAAAGAGATCCAGTGTCAGGATTCTGAGAAGCTTCTTGTAAATAGGTCATGTCTCTTATGGAAAGTCAAATTTTCACATCATCAGCTGTCTAGTTAAGCCAGGAAAATCAAGGGATATGATTGATATGACCTATTTTTTTCTGCAGAGGTATGATGAGGATAAATGACATGTTTGCCATCCTTCTTTGAGGAGCTCAAAGGTAAACATTATAAGACCATGGCATGCATGTCATAAATTATGTTTTATAGTTACTAGAAAATAGTGATTCTGTAAGGAATCTGTGAAATATGCTGATATGGGCACCCAACACCATCGTAAAAAGCAGGCTAATTCCCAGTTGGAATATACATTTAAAGCTGCTAGACATTCAGTCTCTTGTTTAGCCAGAAAATTCCTCTTCTTACAGTGTGTGTTTATCTTATTAATAGATATAAACATCTTATTTATCAAACACTCATCTATACTATCTGGGAAATTAACATGAATATGATGCAAAGGCGTTTATTGCAATGTTATTTATAATACAAATTCAGGAGCAAAGTATATCCATATAGTGAAATATATGTACGTAGTCATTTAAAATGATGCTGTAAAGTTACATTTATTGATGTTGAAAATGATTTTATCAAAGTATATGTGTACATATGTAAATATATATGAAATTAAAAAATAGCATAAATACTGTTATTTCTTACTATTATGGACAATTTTCACTTGTCTCCTTAAATTATTGTATATTTTAAAACCTTAAAGTGAGTATTTATGACAAGGAAATAAAATCACCAAAAGAGTATATAAAGAAGGCCAGGCCTTGAAGAAATTTTCTTAGAATAAGTAAACGTAAGAGAAAGAAAACAATCTAATATCTTATATGAAGATACCCACAAATAAGATAGAATGAGAATTAAATTTCATTTTAAGTGATGTTTTTACATTCAAGAATATTCTGTGAATATTATTTTACATTAAATATTAATTTTACCCAACAAAGATATCCACAGAAAGAACAGTTTTACTCTTTTATTTCAAAAGAAAATAGGCAAATTTAAATTTTAAAAAAGGAATAAAAAATAAAGAACTCTAAGCTTAGGTGCCAAGAATATACACTGATTTGATTTTTGTAAATGGTCAGAGATAAGGATCTAGTTTCATTCTTCTGCATATGGATATGAAGTTTCCTCAGCACCATTTATTGAAGAAACTGTCCTTTCCCCAATGTATGTTCTTGGTACCTTTGTCACAAATAAGCTCACTGTAGATATGTGAATTTATTTCTAGATTCTCTGTTCTATTCCATCGGACTAGTGTCTGTTTTTCTGACAGTACTGTGCTGTTTGGGTTACTAGAACTTTGTAGAATAACTTGTACTACAAAGGTACTGAGGTATTGTGATTCCTCCAGTTTTGTTCTTTTTACTGGCAATAGCTTTGGCTATTCTGGGTATTTTATGGTTCCATATAAGTTTTAGGATTTTTTTTTTCTATTTCTGTGAAGGCTGTCATTGGTGTTTTGATAGAGATTACATTGAATGTGTAGATTTCTTCGTGTAGTACGGACATTTTTATAATATTGATTCTTGCAATCCGTGAGCCTAGAATAGCTTTGTTATTCTTTTGTGTCCTCCTCAATTTCTTTCATCAATGTTTTATAGTTTTCATTGTAGAGATCTTTCACTTCTTTGGTTAAATTTGTTCCTAGGTATTTTCTTTTTTTGTAGATATTGTAAATGGAAATACTTTCTTGGTTTCTTGTTCAGATTGTTTGCTGTTGGCATATAGAGATGCTACTGATTTTTGTATATTGATTTTGTATCCTGCAACTTTATCGAACTTGTTTATCAGCTCTAATAGTTTTTTTTTTGTTTGTTTGTTTGTTTTTTGTGGAGTCTTTAGATTTCTCTAGATACAAGATCATATCATCTACAAACAAGGATAATTAGACTTCTTCCTTTCCAATTTGGATGCCTTTTATTTCTATGTCTTACCTGATTGCTCTAACTACAACTTCTAGCATTATGTTGGGTAACAGTGGTAAAAGTGGGCATCCTTTTCTCATTCCAGATCTTAGAGGAAAGGCTTTCAGTTTTCTTCATTCAGGATTGTGCTAACTGTGGGTCTTTCATATATGGCCTTTATCATGATGGGGTAAGTTCCTTTTGTACCCAATTTTTTGAGAATTTTTATCATGAAGGGATGTTGAATTTTATTGAATACTTTTTAAGCATCAATTGAAATGATCATATGTATTTTGACCTTTGTTCTGTTGATATGATGCATCACATTGATTGATTTGCATATGTTGAGCCACCTTTGCATCCCTGGGATGAATGTCATTTGATCATGATGAATAATCTTTTTAATGTGTTGCTGAATTCAGCTTGGTAATATTTTAATGAGGATTTTTACTTCTATGTTCATCAGACATATTGACCTATAGTTTTTTTGTTGTTGTTTCTTTATCTGGTTCAGTTATCAGTGATAACAGGCCTCATAGAATGTGTTTGAGAGTATTCCCTCCTCCTCAGTTTCTTGGAAAAGTTTAAATAGGATTGGTATTAGTTCTTTGAATGCTTGAAGAATTCAGCAGTGACTCCATCGGTTGCTGGGTTTTTCTTTGATGGGAGACATTTTATTACGGCTTCTATCCCAATTCTACTTGCTCTGAGCCAGCACAGCTGTTAGGTCTTTCCCAGGGACTGCAGTCCTGATTGCCTTTCAAATTTATCCTGGGCCCCAGCCTTCTTTTTCAGCCAGTGGTGGTGCTAGCTGGTACTCGGGTTTCTGTCACTGGGGAAAGAAGATTTTCTTCTGGCTGGGCTGGGCTAAACGCTCCCTCCATGGGCAAAGGCAGAATTCTGCCCTGTGCTGTGCTACCCAGTGACAAGGTGGCTCTGAGTTCCAATGCAAAGCCCACAGTCACTTCACTCTCCCTCCCCTGGGCACGCAGATTCTCTATCCAGCCCACGCTGATGTGGCACTGGTGGGGGATGAAGGAGAGGTGGTGTGGGCGATGCAATACAGACTTTCCTACCCTCTTCACTGTCTCTTTCCTTGATATAGTATTAAAACCAGGTACTATGATCACTCACTTTATTTTGGGTTTTTCTGTAGGAGATTTCTTGGGTGGATAGTTGTGGATTTGGGTGCTCCTGCAGAGGGATGATTGCTGGAGGATTCTTTTTGGCCATTTTGCTCCCCTGTGTGTTACATCTTATACCTCCTCTGTGTGCAGCTTTATTCCTTGGATCATTTGCTATCATCATGAGTTCATCATGGAATCCCATGTACTCTGTGCTACGGAAACATTGCCACAGGGCTGTCCCTTTTCAGTTCTGCAGGGCGGAGTCCTTACAGGTTTATTGATTCTACACATTCTTGTATTACTTTCTTAACTTAAGGGTCCTCACATTTCAGGAGTATTATAAACTTGAATCTCAAGTCCACATAGAGTATAAGCCTGAGGGTCTAACTACTTATGAGCTACACTTTTTCCAGTGAGAGTTCCAGGGGGTATGCAATTTTTCTGCAGCTATCTTGTTTGTTATCTGGGTTCTACAAAACTCATGGAGATTTCCAACACTTTGAGAATAGAGTCCTTCTTATTTTACTGGGTCTATTGTGTAGGTAAGAGCTCTCTCCTCTGTACTGTGTATTTTTTATTTCTCCTTTGGAATATGAGCTCCTCTAATGCTGAGATCTTGTCAGACTTGCTCATGTCTTTTGCCTAGTGATAGGCCAGAATTGGTCCATTATAAAATTAATGAATAAATAAATCAATATTGAACCCATGGATTTGAATCCTCCTGAACTCATTGCTTTTATGTCTTGGAGGTACATTTACTTCAAGTAAAATTGCTTATAATTTTAGTAAGCAATGTGAGTGTACACATCTAGACATTAAGATACACTAATAGAGAAGATACTTTCATACAAATAAAAAGATTTAAAAAAACTAGTTTTTTGTGAATAAGAATTGGAGATATTAACTTCTTAAGAAAAGCAAAATAACATTTTATACTTACAGAAGCCAACTATTCAGCTCACAGCAGGAAGAACTCATTGCTCTCTCTTTATTCAGGTGAGCACAAGAAAAGAAAATACATGGCTCTGGTAGGCTGATGTTGACAGTTTGCTCCCATTCATGGTATTTCTTTGAGGCTCATTCATCTTTAAGAATATCGTGTTCTAGAACTCCTTTCTGCCTTTATGAACAACATCATAGCTGCTAATTGTTCAATGATGCTTCTTTCCTGTGTCAGGGTATTCTGTCAGTCACGTACTTAGCTGCAGTCTAATATTGTCTATTCAGGTGTGTACGTGTATCTTCTTCTTTGGGACATTTCAGGGTTTATTTCTTTAAAAAATAATTGTTATACTAGAGATTTTAAGTATAATGACTGCATTTACTGACAATTATTTTCATACAGGGCATCATTTGGATTTAAAAATATCAAGGGCATATTTTCTCATTATTTTGTTTTTATTGGGTTATGAGTAAGTACAAAATAACATAAAATAAATTAAGACATAAAGAATAATGATACAATGATCAGTTGTGTATCCACCTTCCATTACGTAGAGAAGAAGAACATTATCATAAACTTTGAAGTCCCTTTTGTGTCATTTCCTGATCCCATCCCCTTCCATTCTCTGAGAAGGAAGCATCATCATGAAATTTTGAGTTTATTTGTTTGCACAATGTGTTATCTGTATTACAAATATACAAGTAAACATCTGTAACATATTGTTTAATTTGTATATATTTGTAATTTGCTTCTTTGCTTTACATTATGCTCTTCATCTGTGCTGTTGCATGTGATTAGAATTCATTCATTTTTAATGGAGCGATGTATTCCTTTGTCTCATTTTCTAAAACTTGTTGGAAACAAATGATTTTTTCCTACATTTTCTGCTTTTACAAACAGTACTTCATGAACATTTTTTTTTTTTTTGGTACCTGTGCCCAATGTGCATGTGAAATAATTTTTCTACGATACGGCTTTTCAAGAAGTGGCCCACATTGGATTATAGGTTGTGCTATAAAATGTTGGTCTTCTCCATCCTGAGGTTACCTAGTGAAGCTTGGGTTGGCTGGCACCCCCGGGCAAGTTGCTTCAAACACTAGCTGCCTCATCTCATTCTCTTCAGAAGATGGGCAGAGCAAAGTGGAGTGTGCTCTACATGTTCTCCTCCAGTTGTGAGCATAGTGAGTGTTCTCGGGTACTCTGTGTCCTATCACAAAATACTCTGTCACTGGAACATCTACTTTAAAAGCAGCCTTCAAAGTGAGCCATTGCCCATTACAGACAAGGAGTCCTAGGGGAACCAAGCGTACAGTTTGGGTTCCAGATGACCAGAAAGCACAGCCTACAGCTTAAGTGAGATTGGTTCTGACTTAGGGTTTGTGGGGACCTCAGGTGGTATCCCTGGAACCCTGTCTTCAAATATGTCAGATAGTTATGCTTATTTACGGATGATATGCACTTTCATTAGCAAAAAGGCTTGTTACAATTCGCTTTATACCAGTTAAGGCTTTTGTATTATTTTGAAGTAGTTGATATGAAAAACACAAATTGAATTCAAAATATGTTCACATTTTTGCAAGAATTGCAAATTTTGGAAGAAAAGAATGATCTGTTTTATATTCTAAGTAAAGTTTCAACTGTTGTACATGTTTACTGGTTTTGAGAAATTAACTCTAAACTTTGTTACCTATTTGAGTGAACAAAATTCATTGCTGATGCTGATTTTTAAAAATGTGAAGTGTTCGCATTGTTTATTACGCATGAGTCATGATAAGGAATTGCACATAGCAATTTCAAGTATAGATCTGATAAAGTTATATTCATGGGAACAAAGCAACATTCTCAGAAATATTTTAAGCATATTATTTGTAGGTTTTAGATACATTTAATATTAATTTATTTTGAAATATTTTTAAATTTACTTCTAAAATGTTAATTGTGTAACCCAAAGTGAATCTAATAAACTTTTGAAATCTAAGCCTCATTATGGATGCTTTCACAATCCCTAAAATTTACACAAGTATACACCATTTGCATACTCTCATTGTTTACATGTGTCATAACTTGAAAAATTCTGGGAAGTATTGCTCGGGAGTATATCTTTAGAAATTGAAATTTTGTATTAAATGGTATGAACGTAATCTTTACTCAACAGTGCCGAATTGTTTTCCAGTTTACTCTCCAAGTAGCAAAGTACAAGTGTGCTTTGTCCAAATTCTTGCCAACACTTGGTATTGTCATGGTTTTAATCTTGGCACTCTTGAAAACGTGTCTCTCAATTTTTAGATCCCTGGTTACCAATGAGTTTAGACATCGTCTTATATGTTTATTGATAACTGAGTTGCTCCTTCTATTAAATATCCATGTATTATTTTGCCCACTTTTATTGCTTATCTTTTCCTTGTTGATTTATTTAAGTTCCTTGTTTGTACTGGATAATAATCCTCTGTAAGTTATCTACATTGCAATTATATTCTCCCAGTAGGTTAGTTGACTTCTAATTCTCTTTCTAGAATCTTGATGAGCAGATTTTTATTTTACCAGCCATTTCCTTATGGTTTATATATTTATATCTTGTTTAAGATATCTTTCCTACACCAAAATTATTACTCTCCTGCATGCCTATTGAAAATTTATGGTTTTGCCTTTTACGTTAGGTTTTTTTTTTTAATTTTTTTTGCCTGTCCCCCTACACATACACACACACTCACACACACACACACACCCCTAGCCTTCATAAGCATTCTCTATTTCAACGAATGGTAGTACCATGCATCCAGTTTGATTATCCAAAAATTTAGGATGATATTACCCCTTTTATCACCTATCTAGGGTCTATGCTATTGATACTGTATCCTAAATATCTGTAATATTTATACATTTCTCTCTATCACCACCTACATTCTCATTTAGGTTTTTAATCAACCACAAATTTGTTTGGGGATAAGTAGGTGGGGATGAATTTATTTTTTTATTTCATAAAGATATTTGCATTGCTGATCTGCAGTATAGTTCTGTTCTGGTCAAGTTTCTACATATTTTCAGGCACAGTTTTTAGATTCTCCAGTCTGTTGTCTTGCTGCCTGGGTGCTGGTGATTACTCTCAGCATCTAAGGGACTCGCTCAGGTCCTGGCCACATGGCTCTCTCCACAACATGACAGACTGTTCCTCTGAGGGAAGCAGAAGAGTGGTTCTTATGCTTTGAATCACTTCTTTTAGCAAGGGCCCACTCCCTTTTAAGGGATCACCTGATTAGATTAGGCCCTCACCCCCAAGATAATCTCTTTTTTAATGAACTCAAAGTTGACCTTAAATTAACTCGAGACTTTAATTACACTTGCAAAATCTCTTACCCTTTGTCATAAAATGTGACCTAATAATAGAAGTAAAATTTATTGTATTCATAGTCCTGCCCTTATTCTAGGAGAGGGGATGATACAGAGGATAGACCCCTGGGAGCAGGAATCATGGGGCCATCTCAGAATTCTGTCTACTGCAGCTTCTTTAATTCTTATTCTGAAAAGAGCAGTACACATACTACTGGGTTGATTGGTATCTTTGAAGCAAATAGGAGTTTCTTCTAGAAATCAGGGCTGCTATTTTAAAGTTGAAGTAAATATGTGAGATGAAGGACAAATGAGAAATAGTACTGAAAAAAACTTATTATTCTACTTCTGGTTGCCTGGTAACCCTGGTTAACCCCTGTCTCCCCCCAAAATGAACACTTAAAATGCACAATATTTAAAAATGTATCTAACACATTAATGAGCTATAAATTTAATAAGAAATACTCAAAGACCTAAACCTAAATGAAAACAGACACCCAGGATGGTAAGCTGAGCATTGACACTGGCGTTTGCTTGGAGGTGTTTTTGAAGCCAGAGATTTAAGGTACTTCACAAGGAGATCCTGAATTCCCAGGGCTCCCAAGATGGGAAGTAAAATAAGAACCCTTCCCATAAAGCTGGAATCCCTCCATGTAAGAAGGCTACTCCCTTGTATTAATTAGGGTTATCCAGAGAAACAGAACCAATAGAATGACAGAGAGAGACAGAGATTGATTTATTTTAAAGAATTAACTTGTGTGTGCCCAGAGCATGGAAGCACCCATCCCATTTTCCTCTGTCCTCCAGCATCCCAAATCCCATTTCCTTCTTTATTGGAGAGGAAGGACTCTCTCACAACTATTTTAGTACCACAGGGCACTAAAGATCAATTGTGTAACAAAACCTTTCCAGCTTCTTTTTTTTTCACCCAAATGACGAGGTTGATTTTGCAGGGAAAAAGCATTTACTTTTGTAAATTTAGACAAAGTCTTCAATTAACACAATAGCTTAGTGAAACTTAATTTTGCTTTATTTACAGGACATCCTTAGCCTTTTAAAATATGGAATAAATTGATGTAGAATATAGTAATTATATTTTTAGAAGAAAAATCTAAAAATTAAGAGTAATTAATTTTTAAAGCCTATAAAAAACTAATGAAGATAAAATTATAATGATGGTTTGTATCATCACTGTATCTTAGAGGATATAACGGGTGACAAGGGAACACCCTAATACTCATTCAGTACCATAAAAAACCACCCAGTTTCCTCCTCATAAAATATCATTTCTTTAAAATGCAATGTAGAGAGCCTCAAAATTGCAAAGTTTTGTAATTTTGTTTTCAAATTCATAGTTGACAGGAAAATGTGCATGTAAATTACAATAGTTGTATTTTGATGTAGACAATTATTTTTTGGCCATTATGGACTATCAACGTGCTATCAAAAAGGATATCTTATGCCTTGAACATCTTGCAAAGTACTCTGGCCCAAGACCTATTTCTTACCCATTCCACTTCATCAGAGGGATGCAAAAAATGGTTTACGGTGAAGAAGTATTTGATTCTGAAGAGAAGCCAAAATCTAGGCAAAATCTGGCATCACAATGTCTGACCAGGTAGGTGAAGTAACAGAAATAAGTCCTAGGCCACTTGATTACTTGTGAACTCCCAAAAATTTGCAAATAACTCCAAATTTCAATAAATTATTTCAGGAAAAGTAGTGTACTAGAACCACAGCAGAATAACTTCCCATGCAAAAGCATTTGTTTCTTACTAGTTTATCGAATTATACATATTACAAAAGGCCTGAGGGTCCAGGGCTAAGCTGAGAAAATAAAAACTGTGACAGTATTAGCAGAAATAAAAATGACAGCCAAAGGCACCGGCACTGAAGTGAGAAAAAAGCTGGCCACTTCTTCTTTTCTCTTGCATGCAAGGCAAAGCTTTGCACAGCCTCTATACATCAAATTGCTGTATTTGTCCATTAAGAACAAACAAAACAAAAGCAAACAAAAAAAGTCAATATTCATTCAGAAACCAGCTATGATGAAATGAGGAAGATTTAAAATGTCTGATCAATATTAGCAAGAGCTGATAGGTCAGTTAATGTCAGTGTCATTGTGAGCAGAGTCTTTGCTGACTTCTCTGAGGATGACAAGGTAAAAATGCAAAGAAGGCCTTAGCTGCGTGCTTTCATCCTGCTCCATCCTTGCCCAGGAATTCCAGTTCTTATACAGGTACTCTCTCCTTCTCCTCTACTTGCCAGTGGTATTTTAAGCCAAGCAGATTTTTGCTGCATGTTTGCATTCCAGCCCAATCCTGTTTTAAATAGAGCAATTAACACAAAAGACATTGTACTGGGTACTAAGGAATCAATGAAAAAAAAAAAAATGAGATGTGATGTCTTCCCTCAAGGATCTTACTGCCAGTTGCAGATACACATGACTACCCTAATAATACCCCCAGATGCCACTCCTACTTATTATTGACCATGGCTACCCTAATACAACCTCTTTGTTGGTTTCATATTCTTGACCTGAACTACCAACTATATTTCTGCTTTATGTCCCAGAACCTAATATATGTGCTTTGTATCTCCAGTATTTAAACCCTGTTGTCTAACCAACTTGTCTGCCACTCTTATTCTGAGCTTCCTGGGTTGTCTCCAGTAGGAATACACAGCTCCATGGCTGGAGGCACAGAATGCAGCCTTGGCCAGTACTGGGGGCATCCTATCCTCCCTTCTTTCTCCTTTAAAGGGAAAATTTAGAGATCTGGCTCCCTAAAGATTTCCCTAGAGTGGGGATACCATTAGTAGATACTGATAAAAAGGAGACTGAAGTCTGCAGCACTCCCTTTAAATCCAGAGGCGACAGTCAGACAGCGTGGAGCTGAACGCCAAAAAGACTGTGAGCTTGGGGGTGGACAGAGAGAACATGAATCTCAACAATGCCACTTCCTGGTTGTATTCTGTTGGGAAAATTACTTAATGTCTTTGAACTTCAGTTTTCTTATTTATAAAAAAGAGGAGAAAGTTCTTATTTTGCAGAATTATTGTAAATATTAGAACAGGATTATGCATAATCGTCACCCCTTAAATTGTAGCTGAACAGTAGAGAGTGTGGTACAAAACAAAGTACAGCTATTACCACAAAGCTGAATTTTTATATGCTGGGAAAAAAATGACTTTAAGGGCAGCAAAATTCTGTAGAATAGTTATAACTAGATATACAAGCACAAGTGTGTCTGTCCTCCAACAAGGTAAAAAATATAGAACCTATCTGGGGAATCAGAAAATAGTGCTGAAATTCCTCTGAACAGATGATTGATGTCTTAAATACATGTATATTTCACTCATAGAATAATTCCTTAGATCAGCATTCACTGCCTATTTACTCTTACATTATCAGAAATTTCATTAAGTTTAGCTTTTTCATTTCCCAGTCCATAGCATACTAGAAATACCAAATTAACTGGAGAGAAAGAGTCCTGAATGGAAAATAAAGGAACTGACAATTCGATTAGTTAGCAATTCATTGTTTGAGTTTCCAGCATAGGAGATATTCTACATAAGATTTAGGTGTTAAACAACTACTCTTTAGATTTAAATTTTGTAAAATGTATAATGTTACATATATACAGGTAATACGGCAGGATTATCATTAAATCTTGAAATTCTAAATATTAAACCTCACCCAGAGCAAAGGATGAAGACATGGCAATAAGTGGTTTTTTTGTTTGTTTGTTTTTTTAAAAAAGAAGAATATTAATATAAATGACGTGACATTTTGTTTTATTCCTGACCAAAAGATTTGCCTTTCTGAGAGCCTGTTTGAGCTGAATGGAACAGTGTGTGTTAAGTAAGGTCACCTTGTCAATGGTACTCAGGAGTTTTCTCCAAGAGAAGATGTGGCTTTATATTTCTACAAATGTTTGCAAACAAAATCAGTTTTAAGAAACTTTTATAAACAGAGCAATTTAAAATATCCGCTTGGAACGGATGAAGTAGATTACTGCAAAACAGGATATCAATTTTCATATTTCTATAATATGGTAATAAGGGACTCTGCAAAACATAGACATTAACCTATTTTCTTCCTATGGAAAGCTCCAAACAACTAAGAAACGGCAATGCCCCGAGCTCAGGTCAGACCATGTTTTCAATCTTTCCCATGTCACATCAGTCCTCTATGATTCACAACGAAGGTATTTTCCTAATGCCGAGAAGTATTGCCATCTAGAGTTTTTTAACATTTTGTCTTGAGACTTGATTTGGTCTCCCACAAGTCAAGAGCAAGGTTGCTCTTCCTTCACCCTTTTGTTCTATTTGGAACCTCAAGAATTGGATGATGCCAGTAAAGTGAGGGTTATCTTCCTTATTTAGGCCACTGATAGAAATGCTAATCTCTTCATAAAATACCCTGATAGATATACTCCCAGAAATAATGCTTTACCAGTTGTTCTGATTATCCCTTAACCCCACTGACACAGAAAATTAACCATCATGTGTTTGAAAACCATTTTATTGAAAAATCAAAAAAAAAAAAAAAATTAAAGATGCATTGCTGTAGTATGTAGAATAATTAACTTTTTTCTAAATTCACACTTTAATAAACTTATCTTCTGATTTACATATAATTATTTCATTTGTTCTTATAATTTTCTATCTTTTCCTTTGGATTTTTTTGAAACCAATTATTACATAAATACATTAGGAAAATTTGATAATCTAAGGGGAGAAGAAAAACAAACTTGGATAATGAGTTTATTAATCTAAACCAAAATAAATTCTAATAGATCAATGATACAAATATTTTGACTATTTAAATTTTTAAAAAAAATTCACATGCAGAAAAAATTACTTCGTGGTGTACTGTTCAATGGGTTTAGATATATGCAGAGTTATATAAACCTATATTTGCCCAACACCGCAATTAGCCAATCCTGTTACCCCTCGAAATTCCTTCAGGCTGTTCCTCTGTAGTCACTCTCCCTACTGCTGACTCCTCAAAACCAGCGATCTTTTCTTCATTCCTATAGTTTTTCCCTTTTCAGAATGCCGTATAAATAGAATCACATAGTAAGTAGCCTTGTGAGCCTGGATTGAATAAACATAATATATTTGAAATTCATCAATGTTGTATGTATAAAGAATTCATTTTTTATATTGATGCATAGTATTCCATTGTATGAAAACGTAACAGTCTGTCAAAGCAGGAACTGAAGGGCATTTGAGTTATCTGAAGTTTTTAATGATTATGCTATAAAGCTGATATAAACATTCATGTATAGTTTTTATGGTGTAAATATGTTTTTATTTCTCTTGAATAAATATCTAGGAGTGGAATTACCGAGTCAAATAGTTAAGAGTATGTTTATTAATAACATATACGACTGTCCAACTATTTTCAAAAGTGGCTGACTATTTTGCATTCCCACCAGCACTGAGAGAGAACACCAGTTGCTCTGCATCATCAGCAGAACGTGGTACTACTTACTGCTTTCTTTCTAATGTAAGAGGTATGTAGTGACATCTCACTGTGGTTTTAATTTGCATTTCCCTAATGACAAATTATGTTAAACCTCTTTTCATGTATTTATTTGCCATTTCTGTATCTTCTTTGGTGACATGTCTGCTCAAATTTTTCCCAATTTTTAATTTGATTTTTAATTTTCTTGTGAATTTAGGGAGTTATTTTTATGTTCTGGGTGTATATCCTTTATCGACTACATGATTTGGAAATATTTTCTTACAATCTCTAGCTTAAAAATTAAAAGTCTTTTAAGAGTATCTTTTAAAGAGCAGAAGTTTTTAATTGTAAAGTCCAGCTTATCCATTTTATTTCCTTTGTGAATCATTCAGTTGGTTTCAAATTCTTTTCATCATTAGGTTTCAAACTCTTTGCCTGGCTTAAGATCACAAAGAGATGTATTTTAAAATTTGTATAATTCTATACTTTACACTCAGACGTTTGCCAGGCTGTTTGTGTCTGCCCATACAATGTATATTTCTTACAATTTCTACTGTCTGTGCTGGTTGCACAGCTCTAGAATGTCTCCTTCCCTCATGTCATAGTCAAAAGATAAAACAGGGAGGAAAGTGTAATAAATTCACCATAGTACCAGCTGTTCTTTGGGATTTTACTCCCTCCCTGATCAGCTTACTTTGCATAGTTTTTAAGCCATTGTTTTGTATTCGCTCCAGAGGTTTTAGTGACAATCAATGGGATAGAGAGGCCAAGATGAGCTTACTTCATCTTGGTTATCAACAGAAGGCAGATTTCTACCACT
The DNA here is from genome assembly GCA_963574885.1 of Lepilemur ruficaudatus. Lineage (NCBI taxonomy): Eukaryota > Metazoa > Chordata > Mammalia > Primates > Lepilemuridae > Lepilemur > Lepilemur ruficaudatus. Next base: position 17,169 of record CAUYRT010028497.1, read on the forward strand.
GTATATTAGTTTTACCCACCCCAGAATTTCATATGACACAATTTATATATTTTCCATATGTATAAATGGAGTTATACAGGATGTACTGGTTTGTGTCTGACTTCTTTTTCTCTGTTTCTGAGAAAAAGAGAAACATTCTGGCCAATGTTTCTGAGATTGGCCCATGTTCTTGCATGTTATTCGTGGTGTCTGCCTTTATATTCCATTGTATGAATATGTCGTAGTTTGCATATCCATTCTCTTGTTGATAGATATTTGGGTTGTTTCCAAGGTTTGGCTATTATTAATAAAGCTGCTATGAATGTCCTTGAATGAGTCTTTGTGTGGACACAGGTTTTTCTTTCTCTTGGATAAATGACCAGGAATTGGAATTGCAAGATTATGTAGAAAGTATGTTTAACTTTATAAGGCACTGTCAAACTGTGTTGCAAAGTTGATGTATCATTTTGGAAATCCATCAGCAATTGATAAGTGTACCAGTTCCTTCAAATCCTTGCCAATAATTGATATTGTCAATAATATAAATTTAAAAAGGGAAACTATAAATGTACTAGAAAAAAAAATATAGGGGAATATATTTTGTAAGAAAGGAATAGAAGAAACAATTTGTAAATGATATGAAAGCTTAATGCCACACAGAAAAGATAACTTGACTCCATAAACCATGAAATATCTACATGACAAGGATAATACAAAGTAAAAAGAGAAAAAAATTGGCCACAAATATTTGCCAAACATATAAAATATGTTAATGTCCTTAATTGTTAAAGAGCTCTTATAAATTAATGTATACAAGACAATAATCCAAGAAAGGTCAAGAGCAGGCAGTTCACAGAAAGACATTTTAAACCTGTATAAAGTTGTTCAACTTCACTCAAAATTAATGAAATATAAAATTAAGATTTGTTATTTTTTTTCTGTCAGATGGACAAACAGAAAATTTTTCATTATGTACTGTGTTGGCAAGAATTTTGGGAAAAAGAACCGCTCATATACTGTTATGGCTATATTAATTGATATTCTTCCATCAGAGCATTAGGATTTAATGTTTATTAAGTTTATTTTACACATATTACCTCAGTGTCATAGTTCAGTTTGGAGTCCATATCTTTAAATTTTAAGTTCAGTTAAAATTCCATTATTCAGACTTGACTTATCTTGAAACGTGTTTTACACAGCAAAGTGTGTTAGAATTTCATGCGATTAATATGAAGGATGCTACATTTTATTAACTTCTAAGATAGGTAATGTGCTGGTGTTATCTGTTTCTAAGTTGGTAGGACTGCTATAGCAAGAAAAGTATTAAATAGGCAAGGAAATATTAAGGACATTCTTTTATCCTTGTTAAAATCTTGAAGAAATATTTTTTAATTGTTTTTGTTTAAGAATATGTTTTTAAGTCTATTGTTTGGAAGGTTTGAGTTAATCTTTGTTTTAGTGTTTCAAAGAGCAGGCTCAGTGGAAATACTTTATTAACATGATAAATGATAAGTTTAAATAAAATACAAGGAACAAGAAAATATAGTTTTGAAATGATTTATTATCTGGCATTGCATTAGCTTTTGAGAGAGATAATTGTTATGAGTTGCTGAACATTGCTGCTATTTTCACCTGGAAATATTTGTCTCTTCCATTTCCTTTTGTTATTGAAAACATATTATGAAAGCCATAATACATCGTAAGCTTGCAATTTAGAGCTCATTTGATTTAACTGATAAGAATTCTTTTTCATTTCATAAAACATAACTTCACTTAGAAATATAAAACTGTTCTGCTGTGTTAAGCAGTGAATAATAATAGGATAGCAATGTTAATTGACTTTTGGACTGCGAGTACTTGAATCAGCTCTCTTCCCCATCATTTTTCCATTAGACTTTGCTTGAACTACTCAAAAAACTACTTATCCAAATTTGTAACATTTTTCTGATCAGTGTTTTAGCAATTTTAGAGTTTCTTTGTACTATAAAGAAACAACAACAACAACAACAAAAACCCAAAACATTAAAGCTTTTCCAGGATGTGTATTTAGCTGAAAGGGCATTAAACATTTGTTCAATATTCAATGATAATCTTCAAGTCAAATATATCAGATAGGGCATTGGGTTATATTGTGATAAAATAAAAAGGATAGGTTTGGGAGCTCATCCTATTTAAGTTTGAATACTGACTGTTTTTGCAATCTCCTTTGCAGCAGGATCCAGTGCTGGTTAATGATGTGAATTCTGCACTAAAGCAACCCTTCTTTGGCCACCTTCTGCCTGTGAGATTTAGTGTAGACTAATTTTCATCTCTGAACCTCAACTTTCTCATCTGTAAAACAAAAATAACCACATACACATAGAGATTTTGTAAGAATTAAATGGGATAACCAAGAGAGTGCTTTAGTCCTGTGCCTGAAACATAACAAATATTAAATAAACATTAAATTTCTTTTTTTTCCCCACTCCTTTACTTTTCCTCTGCCTTCCCTCCAGCCATGAAAATTTTCAACCAGTAGGGGCTTGTTGTGTACCCTATGCTGTACCCAGATTCCCTCTCAAGGAGGGACTTACTGTCCCAGCTATGGGGGTGTGTGGGCAGATGGCCTTCAGCTGCCAGCCCCTTCAGGAATGGCCTTGGCTGCTGCTAGCTGCTCTCATAAAAGTCATACCCCTTCCCAGGGCAGTCCACTTCCGATGACAAACCAATCCTTGCATAAAGAGGCCAGGCCATCTCTGCCCAAATCCTTACAATTCTGAAGGGTCATTCTAGATCCAAAGGTTCTCTATGGGATCTCTAAGGCTGTCATTAGGCCTGTGTCACAACTCAACTTCTCCTTCTGCCCAGTATTGCTCCCTTCCCTTTTGTCAACAGAGATTGGTCTTCCGGACACTCTTTGATTAACAACTTTCAGGTAAATCCCAATCTAGAGTTTGCTCTGTAGAGAATCCAACCAGCAACCTGGCTCCGCTCGGCTTTTTGTAAGCCTTTGATGCACACTGGGTTCAGAGCACAGCCAAGGACACTCATTTTACTCCCTTATTTCACTTTCCCTACCTGTTCCACACCATTGCCAGCACACTCCCAGCCCAAGTAAGAAAAGACCTAGCAATTAATAAAGAGCACTGACTCCTGATTTTAAAAATCCTTAGTTTGAGTATTAATAATTTCTCTAGGCCAGAAAGCTTCATTTCAGGCTGGTCAGACACTTTTAATTCTGTAGAAAAGAACTAAAAAGATTTTAAGGCATTAATATTAAAATCAAATTAACTTCAATGTTATATTCCGTAAAAAAAACTAAGCTGAGTTTTTAATGACGTAGTGTTATTTGGCGAAAACAAAATGTTCAGTACCATTTCCACCATCAATCATTCCTACTGCTAGTACCAACAAAAGCAACGATGTCAATAATAACACCTAAAATTTCAAATACCATAGTAGAGTTTAAAAAGTCCAATATATAATAATGACGTGAAAAGGTTAAGAGTATTAACCTCTTACTTAAAGGCCTAAACCTCTTAATGGTTCATGGAAGATCACTAAACTAATCGGTGGAATTGAGGCTGAATTCAGATTTCTGATGCTAGACTTGACGGTTTTTCTCTTACGTTGTGATCAACCCCACATCACTCACAAAAATCAAGCCTGTCTGGAACATAAATACAACATAAATTATTTTAATTCTTTCATATAATACTATAAATATGGATATTAATAAATAGAAATGCATGTTTATAGAACACAGTTTTGTGGCATGCTAGTCCCAAAGAGCTGAACTTGCCTGAAAGCCACAAGAAAGGTCTTAATAATGCACATACACTAACAATGATTGTTAATCCCAGTTACTAACACAGGCAATATCACAAAGATGGATAATGTAGCTTTCCCAAGAATAAATAAGAAATCAGCTGATTATGTGATAGGGCCGTTATTTGGGAAAAAGTCTAGCTGTGTGTTCTAAATAAACTTCCTCCTTACCGGGGAGGAAGGGGAAACTTGGAATTGGAGTGGTTTCTTTGTTTCACCATGTGTTGATGGCTGGATACAAAACCAAGGGGAGCTGCATAGTGATTTGATTAGCAAGTGTTTTCTAGAATGTTCTACATTTAGAAATCACACTGAATGCATTTTCAGAATTATAATGGCCTGATGTACATTACATTGCTGAAAGAAGTCTCTAAGGATTGTTTAGTTGACGTATATCAAATATCTTAAGTAATGTATGTTTAACATTCGTAAGAAAAGCATGCAAAGATTTCCATTTTATTCAGTTAATCATTTTGATTGAGTACCATTTTCTCAGCATTAACAATTATCTATTCATGTTGTTTGCTACAATTCATTTGCAAGATCGATTCAAGAGATTCCAAGATATTGAACAAAAAATATTTTTGCTCGAAATCAGTGAAAAGAGTTCTTTATTAATTCAAAAAATGGAAATTCATGAAGCCGTGTTGGTAAATTTTGCTTCAGCATGTTCATTGTTAGATGATAGCAGGTGTTATTCAGGATAAAGCTATTTCTTATTGCCAATGTCCCATGCAGGAGCACAGGCAACAATTATGATCTGCTGGGGACTGGGCTGCAGACTTCTCTGTTGTGTATCACAAGGCACAATAATAGCTACAGTTGAACTGGAGTAATAAATCTTCCCTGAAAGAACAATTTGGCATTTGCTTAAGTTTGTGATGACTGCATGATCTATTTTGAAGCATGTGATAATTAACAGAGGATTGCTTTATAACATCTTATGTGATGTTCCCAATTCTATAAATCCTCTCCAATCTAATCAAACAAGAAGTGAAATCTCACAAAATCAAATACTTTTATGTATCCTTTTCCAATAAGAGCAGGGAAATGGTTTTACCAACCTGGGTCTTCATTCTGGCTAAATCGTGGTGTAGAAGTTTATACATCTCAGTATTTCCTTACTGTCTTATAGGGTTTTTTTTTTTTTTTGGACAAATTTATTGAAGTATAAATTACATTCCATGCCATTACTCCATTTTAACTGAACAATTAAATGATTATTAGTAAATTTACCAAGTTGCCCAGCTATTCACATAAATCAGTTTTAGATTTCCTTTCCCCTGTTATGACCCCTAATTCCCATCCCCAACTACATTTCAAGCATGCCCCTCCCCTTCACAATGCTCACCACATCCCTCAGATGTGGTGGATCCCTCAGAACCCCGCCAACTCCCGAATCCCTGGTGGACACCACCATCATTTGAGCACCGTAGTGTTAACCAGTCTGTACCAATTTGATGGCGAGTACATGTGGAGCCCATTCTTCCCGTCTTGTGTCACCTCACTTCGAATAATAGGCTTGAGCTCAATGTGATGGGAAGTCTTAAAGGGTTTAATACCCCAAACTTGTATGTTCCTAATACTAGAGCTATGCCTGCTCTTTCTGAGATACCTCTACATTTCCATGTGAGCTCACAAAATCTTCTCTTTTGCTCAGGGTAATTGTGTTTTTATACACCTTAAAAAGTTCTGCTCAGCACATGGAGTACCTAATAAGTGGTCTGGCTCACAAAAAGTGTCGCAGTGGTTGTTCAACAAATCAGCATTATTCTAAAGGTCTTTCCATGGTATTATCATATTTATCTGAAGAAAAGAAACTAAGAGAATCTATAACATGTAGAGAGGCTTACAAAGTTATTTTTAGAACTCCTTTGTGTTGGATTTACTCTCATATACAAGAAACCTTCCTAGTAATCTGGTCTCTTTCTCACACCATCATTATACACTTTCAGAGATAATTAAATGTCTATGATAAATAGGATTTGTCATGGCTAGACTGAGAATCATTTGTTTTTTAGTTGTTGATACCTTTAACTTTATGGTGTTTATATTTGAATTTCCACCAAAATTTTTATTTCTATGGTCTTTCTTTACCCTCACTTTACCTAAATACTTAACAATTATTGACATTTAAAAAAATCCCCAAATGCGAGTCCTTTCTCTTTAAACCTTTGACTTGGGAACACAAAGACAGTGTGCTATGAGCTCTGTTTATTTTTATTTCTTGAAAACTTTCTAACAAAAAACACTTGAGAAATAACTGTGTAGAAAGCCCCACCTCTTTTCTAGAATGATTTAAACTTAATAAGAATTTAAAAGAAATCACTAGATCTCAGATTATTAGAAAAATATGTAATTTATGGGCTTAATATCATTCTCTATTAATTCTAGTAACAAGTGTTTATGTTATTACAATTTTTAAAAAAATTCCTCATAGTACCATGAGAACCAATATATAGGGCATTTTAATGGAATGTTTATATTCATTAACATTCCAGTGGTATGCACATAGTCAATACCAGATTGACCATCCATATAAAATAAAAAATAGCACTATAATTAATTATTGCTGTAAGGGTATGGAAAAAATAGAGCAATTTCCAGGTCTATACTTACATTTCTCATTTTTGTGTGGGGTTTGTATTTTTGTTTGTTTTGTTTTATTTTTTATTTTTATATGAAGCATATCTGAAGTGCTCAATTTTTAGCTTTTAGGGTCTTTCACACGAAGAGATTCAGGGTCATTAAAAACTAAACCGAGCATAAAGGAACTTAAGAGGAAAACCAATATGATTTTTACTGAAAAGAATAAAAACCATCATTTTAGTGGGCTGAGTACATGCGATCTTTTTTCTCTTCAGGCTCTTATAACCAAACAAGTGTAAACAATATATTAATAATTACATTTATAGGTTATTTTTATAACTGCATTTTATGGGGTTAATAAATAACAAGCTTGAATATGTCTCTTTATTTTTGTAGATTGACCTGCCTTAATTACTGGTAAAATACTGCTATAGTAAGCATAAGATCTAAAAGATATGATAACATTCAAATTTAGATAATTCTTGTTTGTAACAAAATGTTTGTATACATGGAACATAAATACCTCATGTCTGGATGAATCTGTATATTTTCAGACTAATGTGCCTGTTGATGGAAAATTTTTGAACTGCTGGGCACAAATAGCGCTGTGGTCAATTACCTACCTGTGGTAAACCAAAGGTGTGTTTGTCCGATATGATTAGATAGCCCTTCCCCAATCTCATTTAAAACCCCATGTTATTCATCCTGAAAAATATAAAATAATTCACTTTGTAATAAAGCTAGCAATTAAAAGCAGTAATTTTGAAGCTCTATTTTGAAGAAATAAAGTTATATCGTTCCCTTATGCCATAAATTCTATAAAAAAGAATTATCATTACAACTATAAGTCATTTATATAATTTTGAAGCTTAATGATTGAAGATAACATTTATTATTTAGTTGAAATTTTTTTCTCATTTTATTATTAAAAGTTCTACAATATTGCATTCAAATTGAAAAATTATCCTGTGTGAATTAATATACAAGGATTTAAGTATAGCTGGTATATGATTCTCTATGCTAGATTATACACAGCCTTGCATTTTATATTATCCAAAAAATAATAAAAAGCAATCTTCATATTATGAAAATGCCTATTTGAGTACCTGATATATTCAAAGTCCTTATCATTATATCACTGTAACAGTAATTAAATTAATCACAATTCCCCTGTTTTTGGACTCAAAAAGAAGTTGCCTCCATTTTTATAGAGAATGTTCATATGGAGTAAATGTCCTCCTATGGTGTATGTCCTAATATCAAATTTTGGCAGGATTCTGTGGACGGGCTTCTAACACATGAAATTTCTCCGAAACTATGCAGAGCTATGATTAGGCCCAATATAGCCTTGCCTCTACCTAATCATTAAGCCATATTCTTCCCTAACTTAGAACTCAATTTCATTTTCAAACATTTCTCATATTCATTACCACCTCTGTCCTTACAGCCAGCACTTTGGTTCAAGTACTCTCTATCTTTGCCTGGGCTAAACCAACAACTTCTTACCTCTTCTCTTTGCCTTCATTTTTTTCCCCCTCCTTCCACATTTTACCTCTGTCCTTCTTAGAAGGACCTTTCTAAGCTCCAAACATGATCTTTAAGAAATTCTGATTTTCCAAAGACTAAAGTGCAATTCCTCAGTATAATACACAAAGTTCTTCACAGAATAATCCAAATTCACCTTTCTGACTCCTACACCACACCCTGTACGTTTGCTGTATTGACTGCATCTTTCCTTTCACACTTTGGTGCTTTACTCATGGTTTTCTATCAGCCCAGATTGCAAGTCTACCTCCTTCTTGCTCTTCCTAAATCCTTCCGTTCCTTTAAATTCAAACATCACAGTCTACCTAAAGCCATCTTCGAATCTCCCTGTCAGTTCCATTTCCTTTTCCACAATCCCACAGCACTTCAGTCTACTCTCATGGCCCTTATTACACTTTGATTCATATTAGCATCAATTAGTCTCTCTGCCATGATTTGTAAATTCCTTCAGGGGAAGGACTGTTTATTTTACTTTTATGTTTGCACTTTCCCTAAGTCATGGGAACTAGAGCAGATATCCTTAAGCAGTAGGAGTTCACTCCATATTTACAGACTAGAACTCTAAACATAGACTTACACATATTGAGGAATAAGAAATACTATAAAAAATGAGAAACCTGAGAATTTGGACTCTGTTCTCTGGCTTCTTTCCTCTTTGTATTTCTTCATAAATGAGAATGAATATCATTTGCTTTGTGATTTAGGAGAGATAATTTTTTTTCTCCTTGCCTCAAATTCCTGTTTTGTAAGCCCAGAATGTGACTCTGTGAATTTTAAGTCATAGTAAGGACCATCAAGAGGGACCATAAGGATACCAGAAATAAAGCATGCTTTATAATGCATGTTTTCACTCACAGTGTAAGAACATCTAACCATTAATGCATTCATTTCCCCAAATCAGCAACTTTCAAAGTAGAAATGCCACACAGGACTGAATACTTCAAGTAGAATAAAAATCTGGCTAATTCCTCCTGAGTACAAATAAATGGATGAGTCAGAGAGAGAGATACCCACTCTGTAAATTCTCATCCACAAACAAAAGGTGGACTGGAAAGTGAAAACATATTCAGGGACAGCAGCAATTGTAGGATGATGGCAAAGTGTGTGGGATTTTGCAATGAGAGCTGGTTGTTTATTCCCAGGATGTCATAATTAGTCTCCACAGTAAACTTTTCCTAGAAAATTCAAAACACAAGGTTACTGCTTGAGACTCCAACAAGCTAAGATTGTATTAGCAAACTAATGATAGCCATACCCATCATATTAGCCTACCTAAATTGAAATTCACTGCACATAGTCTTTTCATTAAATCCAGTTCCGCTGGTCATGTTTCTTTCTTCCAGTTGTCACCCTTGGAAGAATTTCAGTAGTTATTGAAAGGCATAGTACAATTTAATAGGAAAACTCTCCTAAATAAAAGGCCTTATGGCTCTTTATTTGGAAAATATTCATAATTCAAGATACTCCTAAAAACTAATTTGTTACTATTTTTAAAGAATGCTACTTTTCAAATTGCAGATGGATTCATTCTGGGATTTCTGATGTTCTGTTGTTTTGATGTATATATTTACTCTAGTTAATTAATAAACTTTTCTTATATCACAGTGAGTGCAATTTGTAATCAGGGTATCAGAGCTCTATGTATAATTGAATTCTTGTGAAATGTGATAATTTGGTCACTTAAGTGACCTCCTTCAAACTTTTATGCACCATATTTTGCCTCATTTCTGGCAAAACTTTTTTTATTTCAGCATATTATGGGGGTACAAATGTTTAGGTTACGTGTGTTGCCTTTCCCCCCATGCCCCCCAAGACCCAGAACTTCAAGCGTGTCCATTCCCCAGATGGTGCGCATCACACTCATTATGTATGTATGTACCCATCCCCTCCTTCCCCCTCCTATCTGCCCAACACCTGATAAATGTTATTCCTATATGTCCACTTAGGTGTTGATCAGTTAATACCAATTTGCTGGTGAGTACATGTCTGGCAAAACTTTTGTGGACTAAAAATCATCATCAATTTTGCTCCTGAACAAACGAACTTAACATTTAAATTAAGTTCAGACATCACACATCTTGCATGAAGGACTTCCAATTTGACTTTCCTGATGCCCATTCAGTATTGTCAGTAATAAATTATTTCCACATATGCTTCAGCTCTAGTTCTATGTAGATGCTTAGTAAATGCTGGTTCAATTAAATGAGTGGAATCCTCAGCAACTTTAAGGCAATCCTGCACCTGTTTCTAACCAGAAAATGAGTATAACTCTCCTCTCTTTTTGATAAGTGGCTTATTCTACATTATGACAAATTGTACGTTCAGTCAACTATCACCTAGCAAAAAGCTTTCAAATGTTAGCGTTAGTACTAAGTGCAAAGAGGATACAATGATAAATAAAATCTTGTCCCTCAAATGGTTGAGTCAGACAGATGATACTTACAATTGAATGTGATCTATACTGGTTCAAAGTAGGAGTACTGAGAAAGAAGAGGCAGACTAACTTGATTGGGAAACATTTCAGACTATGTGTAAGATATGAACCAGGTCTTAGAGGATTAGTTCCCAAAGCTGAGAAAATGGTCAAGATATTTCAGAAAGAAGAGGAATGGTTGTAAAGATGCAAACAAATTAAAGAGAAAAATAAAAGGGCAGAGGATTTCTCAAATTTGGTGTGACTATATCCTGTGGCTTGAAAAGAGCTACAGGGCTTGATATGAAGGAACGTGCATACTAGAGTTTGGCAGTGCAAAGTATTTGAATGCTTCTCCTGGTCACGCCGGCACTCTGCCAAGGGCTGGAATTCTTGGCTGGGTCCAGCTGTGTTGGGTTGGGCTGAGATGAGATTGTGGCTTGGCTGACCCTTAGCCTCTACATTGTGAAGCAAAAAAAAAAAAGAAAGAAAAAAGAAATGGACTACAGCATTTAGGGCAAAAAAGACAAGAAACAGAGAAAACTTGCAAAAAAAGTATAGATGCCCAAAGAACTGGAGCAGAGGGCAAAAATCCATTCCAAGTTAAAGGATGTACAAAATCCTCTAAACAGTATAAGCTATTTCCAGAGAGGACAATAGAGACATTTTCTAAGGTTCCAATTTCAGCTCCAGACATTTTATAGATAGGAAATCTGTAACCTCACTTGTGTTGGGAAAGAAATTGGTAAGGGAGTAAGGATTGTGTGAGCTGAATTCTGTGACAAAAATTGAGTTTTAGAAAGATTTATCTGACACTGGTGTGGTATGTGAAGATGTTGAGTCAGAATGACCGTTTTAGGAGGTTTTCTCAATCATTAAAAGGAGGGAACTAATAAGAAACTAAATTGATATAACAACAGAGTTGAAATGAGGAGAATGAGTGAGATAAGAACAAAATGTAGCCAGAGTTTTCAGTCCATTTTTATTTAATGTGATTGTTGATTTGATTAAACTTGAGCCTATTGTCGTAACTATTCTCTTTCTTTTCTGATTCTGTTCTTTGTTCCTTCATGTCCTCCTTTCCTGCTTTTTTTGGATTAACTTTTCTTCCTATACAGTTCTATTTAATTTTCTCCATTACCATTTTGACTATGACTTTTTGTTTTTTTATTTTATTTTTATGTGGTTGCTCTAGTGATTCAAATATGCATTCTTAAATTATAATTGTCTGCCTTGAAATAATATTATAGCACTTCACTAAGAAAGAACCTTAAAAAAAGTGTATATATGTATGTATATATATTACCCCCCTGTTCTTTGTGCTATTATTAAATATGATAAACCCCAAATACATTGTTACTGTGCATGCTTTAAACCATCAAATTATTTTTAGTGTGGTTAAGAAACTATGTTTAGTGTAGTTTTGCTGTGAACTAATTCCTTCAATTATAGCTTTTTTTTGATAAAGAGCAAAGAAACTTTTGTTATAACCACACAGACACTGAACACTTCAATGCAGTGATATTTCATTCTTTCATTCAGCCAATATTTATCCAGCACCCACTATGTGCTGGTTACTTAATAGGCACTGAGGACTTACAGTTTTATACTCTTTCTAAAATTAGTAATTGGACACTACAACATGCATTGTTTCAGTTTGTCTTTAGTTCACTCTCATTTCAGAAGAATTTTTTCGCTGACTATATAATTTTAGTTGACTTTTTGTTTTGATTTGTTTTATTTCAAGTCTTTGGTGCATCTTTCTTTTGTCTTCTAGCTTGCATTGTTTCTGATGAGAAATCAGTCATCACAGTAGTCCTCTCTTATTCATTATGTGTGAGAGATACGTTCCAAGATGCTAGTGGAAGCCTGAAATCCTGGAGAGTATTGAGTCGTATATATACTATGCTTTTTCCTATACATACATACCTATGGTAAAATTTAATTTATAAATTAGGCACAGCAAGAGAATAACAACAATAATAAAATAGAACACTTATAATAATATACCATAACAAAAGTTATGTGAATATTTTCTCTCTCTCCTCTCTCTTAAAATATCTTATTGTACTTACTCACCTATTTTTGGACCACAATTGACCACAGATAACTGAAACCTGGGAAAGTGAAACCGTGATGGGTTTCTGTATTTGTATTTCTGTTTCCCTTTCCATTTTATTTTCCTTTTCTTTTTCATTGTCTTTAATTTTTCTTTGTCCCTGGCCTCTTTTAAGATGTTAACTTTATTTTTGGTTTTTGGTAAAGTAGTATCCAGGTGTACTTTTCTTTGTATTTTTCATGCTTGGATTTATTGGACTTCTTGGATATAGGCATTATTTTTTTAAATCAAATATTTTTTATAAAAAAATTGAGCAATTATTTCAAAATATATTGTTCTCTTCCAATTTCCTTTTCCTTTCTTTCAGAGACTTCAATTTTAACCAACAGATACTAACTCACAGGACACAAATTTCCTCTCCCTCCTATTTTTCTTTTCTCTCTGTTTCAGTTTAGGTGATTTTTATTGACCTGTATTCTAGTTTGCTATTTTTTTTTTCTTTTTTACTGTCTAATTTGCTATTGAGCCCACTCAATTGAATTTTGTAATTTCAGATATTGTATTTTTTAGTTACAGACTTTTCATTTGCTTTTTTTACATGACTCCCATTTTTATCCTTAAACAATCCAACTTTTTTTTTTACTCACTCTATTCATCTTTACCTGTAAATGCTTTACCACATTTATAATTATTATTATAAAGTTTTTGTCTGCTAATTACAATAAACAGGTCTGGGTTATCTGTGAGACTGTGTCTACAAACTGTTTTCTTTTAATTATTGATCATTTGTTTCTAACTGTCTTATAATTTTTTATTGTATTCCAGATGTTGTGAATAAACGGAAAGTGAAGACCAAAGTATCATTTTTATGTTTGTTTCTCTTCCATGTTTGGTAGTTAGGTTTTGGTGCAGATCAATGAGCTACCTGGAGAGTTGAGTTGAATTGAGCTGCGGCTGTAGCTATACGTAAGTTGTTACTGACTGACGTTAGCTGCCTATTTGGTTGTTTAGTGCGTCTTTCACAGTGTATGTTTTCTGGTGGGCATTAATGTGTGATCCAAAGATCACACTTTGTGCTCAGACCTGTAGATCTATCCATATGTCTTTTCTGTATAACTCTTTTTACTAACCCTAATTTTCCAGACTCCTGACCATTTGCCACTGTTCTTGAGCGGGTGTATATTCTTACTAAAAGACATTTATTTCACCACACAAGGTGAAGGATCAACTATATCACCTGAAGTTCTGCCTAGCAGGAGGGTTTCTCCTCACTACTATCTTTGAGTGTTGTCCTGAGTGAGGTTGTAGTGCAGAATGGTCCTTCATTTGGCTTGCACCATATCTGGAGCCAAACGAATATGTTTGTGAACCAAACTTATCCGTTTTCCTCCTCCTTCAGCCAAATATAATGAAGCCCCCATGTGAACATAATTTGGCTCAAGGAGATGTACCAGTATTATAATGGTGTATGGCTTAGGGGTCTGAGTCACCTTTCCTTTAGCTCTGGTCCTGTTCATGCCATCCTCAATGTACCTTTTCTGTCTAACAATGAATTGCTATAGACTTGCCTGATCCTATGACTTTGTATAATAGTTCTGGCAGAATGTAGCTCATAATGAGCAGTTGATGGATAGGTCCGGCCAAATGGATTGTCATTGCCCCATGTATAGATACTTCATCTCTAGCAGGTCTCAGTTGCATACCAGGAACTGTATTTCAAATGGTATTTACTTCTCTGCTGCAGATGACTTGCCCTAGAGCCCTAGGGATTTATATTGTGATTTTCCTACTGGAAGTTATCATACTTAGGATCTGACTGGTGCATGTGGCAAAGATACCTGCACTGCAGCCTAGATCTTCTACAGAGTCCTTTATTGTGATGGGTCCACTCAAAGCTAGCAGTCTTGAATGTCACTTGGTAAATAAGTCAAATAAGTATTTTCAAATGGGGAATGTTCTGTCTGCAATAGGCTGCTGGGTGTTGTCTTTAAAAAAAAAAAAAAAAACCTTACGTGCTATCTCAACATTCCCCATACCACAGACCCCTCAAAACCTCACTCATCTGGTGGACTCCTGAATATTTTCAGGATTTCTCTTCACTGGAATCTTGTCTCTTCCTTTTCTCATTTAGTCAATGAGTTCTGGTCTTGAGAACTGGCTCAGATATGAAAACTAGGACTTCTATTTGGAGAGTTGCCTTCAGCCTCCTGTTTATCCATCCTTGATTTGTTTTGGTTATATGCATTAAGAAACACTCTTTTTGGCAATTCACATATGTATGCCTAACAGACTATGGTCTGCTAACTATCTCTGTATGTCTGTAGACATCTCTCATGTCCCCTGGGGGGGTACTCTAAACTTTACAATAATTACATGTTCTTGCTTCATATGGTTAATCACCACGACTGGCCTATGTGGTTTTTTTGTTTTGGTTTTTGGATGCTGCCTCTGACATTTACCTTAAATTGGCAATTTAACTTGGTAATTTATAATTTTCAGTCTTTCATTGTCTTTCTGCAACTGTGTCACATATTGCACCATTAGGCTATTACTTTCCAACATTATGACATCTGTGTTCATCACCAGTGAAAGTTTTAGCAATGTCACTAACATAGCCTGCCAATGGCTATGAGTACTCCAATGACAGGATCTTCATTTCCGGCTAGTCACTAGATGATCCAGCTTTAAAAATCCCATTTTAAAGACTGTTTATTAGGTTCCTTTCTGATATCAATGGTCTTAAGTCAAGTTGCCTGGGAGAAAAGACTCTGAGATGGAGGCTTAGAAGCAGGAGATTTACTGAAGCGTGCTCGTAGGAACACACCTATAAGAGAGTGAGGGAACAAGATAGAACAGAGTGAGAAATTGATCTCTGATGCAGTTACCACAAGACTTTGGCCAATCTCACATGGAGCTCTGGATTTAAGATGACCCTTCAGAGTTGACCCAAACGTGGGAAGAGGGCCATGACTATATCCTGGATGTGGGCTGCTTCCTGGGAGGGAGGATATCCTTGGGAGAGAAGCTCCCTATAACAGAGTACTCTCTGGAGAGCATCTCAGTTGTGAGCCAACAGTATCTAACACTCCCAGCAGCTTGGGTGAATGGGAGTCTTATCCCCATAGAGGGGTTTCAGAAACATGCTATAGCTTGTGCTGTATTTGATATGATGTGAGCTGGGACCTCCAACATTAACAATGTCTGAGGACTACAAAGGCCTTAAAATTGCTCCAAGGCACAATGTAGGAGTATTCCAGAAATAAGATAAATGCAAATATTCAAAATTTTAATTTCAACACAAAATTTGAAACCACGGGTTTGTTTGAAATCCTTATCTTCAGTTATGACTATCTTTCATATTTTGCTTCCTTTTGAAACAAAAGGGTCTTTTTCTATTTTACTTTATGATAGATAATACTATCTTCCCTGGTAGCTACAAAGGTTTGTATTTGACTATGGACACAAAAGTGCATGGTGAAATGTTAGATATGATAGAAAGGAAAAATAATATATATCATTGTTACTTCCATGAAACTATCTTTCTATCCTGTGACATTTTAGAGAATTGATGCTTAAAACTTGAAATTATAGGCATAACTTAAGTTTCCTTAGGAATTTACTAACACATAAGATGAAACCCATCTAACAGAGAAATTTGGCCTATGAACTAGTGATTCGCTATTACTGTTCCAGTGTGAATTTCTCCAGTGGGGACATCTACTACATGAATGTTGAATAAGCAAGGAATATGTAATATATTAGGATTAAAGGAGGATGAAGGTGAAAATTTTGTCCAAATGTACAATTTGTTATATGCCAAAGAGTATTCCATAGAAAATAGGGCCCACGAAATGCTTTGTTTTAAAATGGCTTTATTATCCAAAAAGAAACTTGCTTCATTTTGTTGCCTTAACTTTCTGGCCACAAAACCCACTTTATTGTAGAGCTTGTTGTAATTTATTAGAATTAATAGAATATATTTTATGCAGTTTTGGCTCCATTTCATTCTTGAAAATTTTTAGTGGCCCTAGGTAGGGCCAGAAACAATTATATTAATTAATGTGAAATAGAAATTTGCAGACATTCCCAGAATCTTTTCTCTCTTTTTCCTTTTTAAAAGTCTTTGTAATCTAATTTATGTTGGGTTCCCTGTGGGGTTGGGGAAGCTGATACTGCTTCGAGCTGCTGAGTTGTATGCATGGCTGTGGTAGCCACCTCCAGAACAGCCCTCAATGATCTCTGTCATCTTGGTATTCATACCTTGTGCAGTTCCCTCCCATGTTTTACTGGGATTAGTCTGTGTGGCCAATAATATTTAGCAGAATTGATGACATGTTACTTCTGAGATTAAGTTATAAAAAGATTGTGGCTTTCATCTTGGGAGCATACTCTCTTTTTGCCTCTGACGACTATGTGGGAAAGCAGCTTTCATGTCATGAGAAAACTCAGGCTGTCTGTGGAGAGGCTCACGTAACAGAGATCTGGTGATCAGATAATAACCAGTCAGGAACTGGGGGCTGTCAACATCAGTGGAGTGGAAGCAAGTCTTTCCCCAGTGGTGCCTTCAGGTGGGACTATATCCCTAGCCAACAGCTTCCTGTAACCTCATGAGCCATCCTGACTCAGAACCACACAACTAAGGCGATCCCGTGTTCCTGATCCATAGAAAGAGATGCTTCTTGTTTCAGCTGCTAAGTTTTGAGGTAATTTGTTACACAGCGGTAGAAACCCAATACAATGATGTCGACTAAGTCAATCAGTGCATTTCATTCTTCTTGCCACAGTGATAGGAATAGAAGTGGATAAGTGACCTAAGTTCGTCCATTCAAAGTGACTTTCAGGACTTTTGGGGAGGGATTTCTAGCATGTGGATATTGTCCGATCTCCTGTGTGTATGTGAATGCTGGAGACATTCTGTCAGGACCAGGGAAACCAGCCTGGGGAAAAAGCTATCATTCTGAAGAGTGTGGAACATAAAGAACTGTGGAGAAATCCCCAGAACACTGATGAAAAATACTTAACATTCCCTATATATCTATATCTTTTCCCTTAGGCAAACCAGCCAAACTGTTTTATTGTTTAAACTAGTTTGGTTTGGGTTTTCTGACACTTGCTACCAAGAAACATCCCAGCATACACATGGGCAGAGAACATGCCTTTCAACATTAATGAGCATCTTAGTTCATACCGCGTAGTATTAGGGCACAAAGAGCAGTCTTGTAAAACATCCCTGTGTTCCTGATTTCAAACAGGTGATCACAGATCTTAACCTGATTAGCCCTTGTTTCCCTTGCTCTGGGTTATACTGCTTTCAGTCATGCTTCTTAAAAGATGGGTTTTTTCAAAATAACATTGTTAGTCACTTCATTTAGGTTATCTCTACCGACTAGTAAATTCTGCTTCCATATACACCTCTCTAATTTAGACCCCATTCTCAGACTGCATCTGAGGGGCCAGTCCTAAAGTCAAGTCACTTTAACCAGCCCATTGTACCTGACCATACCTTTTCTTTTCTCTTAAATGATTACCTTTAAAGTCTCAGTTCCAGCATATCTTTTAATGGACTCACAAAGCTATTGTGGGTTCAGATGAAATTGAGTATAGGTCTGGCTTATAGTAGTTGCTCAGTAAATGTATGTTGGATGCATGAAAGTGCTCTTTAACTTAATGAGTTCCAAATACTCATAACAGAATTTGGCATAATTTGATTATTGTCTATTTTTTATACAATGAATAATCATATAATACAATTGTAGAAAAATTAGAAAATCTAGATAAGCAAACCACCCCATCAAACAAAATAATCTAAAATTAATCCATCAGAGGAACTTGATTGTTTAAATTTTGATGTAAATTGTTCTAGCCTTGGCTCATGTCTGTATTCCCAACTTCTCAGGAGGCTGAGGCAGGAGGATCACTTGAGGCCAGGAGTTCAAGACTAGCTTGAGTAACATAGCAAGACCTCTAAATATGAGATCTCTAAAAACATGAAAATAAAAACAAAATAGCTGCTACTCAGAAGGTTGAGGCGATAAGATCGCTTGAAACCAGGAGTTTGAGATTACAGTAAGCTATAATTGCGCCACTGCACTCCAGTCTGGGTGACAGGGCAAAACCTCATGTCTAAACAATTTTTTTAAAAGTCCTATTTTTTCTAATAAAAACTATATGTATACTTTAGAGAAGTGAGCTCTTACTATTAGTGTTTTATCATTTAAAAGTGTATCATGAACATCTTCTCATGTCAACAAATACATGTTAATTTGTTTATTGCGCTCTGTGTTCTCATAATCATTCTCTCATATAGTCCTTCTTGTCTATCTTTAGGAAAAACAGTGACTCAGACTCATTATCCTAAACAAAATCTTACGAAAGAATGGCTAGAAAAATGACTAAACCAGCTTTGGTCTGTTTAGACTTGTTTGCTGGAGGAAAGAACTAAATATTATTTTCCCTTGCTCAGATAAAAGGTGTGGGTAGATGAAACCTGTGAAGTTTCCATCAACTGAGTCAGATGGGCACAAAGTTTTAAGGCAAATTGTGTATGCTGAGAAAGGCTGAGGCCTCCAGGGAACATCTGCTTTTATCCTGAGCAGCTGACATTCTTCTCCATGAGGGGCATGACAATGTGGTGGAGGTGCACAGAACACCAAATGAGCCTTTAGGAAGCTTGGGTCCTGAAAATAGAGTTGTCACTAGCATGGAACTAGAAAATAGAGTCGTCACTACCATGGAACCCTGGGAAGATCTCTTTCCTTTTAAGAAATTTCTTAGAGATAATCTTACTCTACTATTTTAAGAGTCTTTAAGATTGGGTTGAAAAGATTATGTTTTTTCTTTAAAACATACATGGAAAATCAGTTAGGTGTAAGTCTTGCTTCTTCAGCTATTCTAATTTAATCCTGAAAGTTCCTCCTATCTCTAGAAACCAGGAGAAATAAATATTTCCTCAATTCATGCTGTATCTTTAGCTATCTACTTTTTGAACATACTAGTTAATTTAAATGGGTTAAACTTAGTATTTTGCAAAAAAAAAATGTAGGGAATGATTTTAGTGTCATACATCTTGGTTAACACCACTACAAATTAACACCAATCATTACAGCTTGGTAAAAATTTAGGGATTCTAGATGTGGCCAAGTAAGTTGTGCATTGCTTATCTGCAGGGATGTAATTCACATAGAGTATGATCTGAAAGATGAACTAAACTTACATAATGCACAACCTGCAAAAACGTGTGTTTTGATTGTAAGTGTACATATGATTGTTAAACATCTCATATAGGCAATCAAATAGATATAAATAAGTCGTACATATATGAGGGTTACATTTGTCCAAGATAATGTCCTCTTAATATATGCTATAACACCAGTGGTGACTTTCCTGCTGCCTTATCCTTCCAAACTCACACTTTGAAGATTCACTGCTACGCCAGGCTTTGAGAACAAGTGTGTCCCATTAATAAGGATATAATAAGGACTGATGTTCTCAATTTTCCCATGAATATCTGATCTTGAAATTATGTTTCTGTTTTGTTCCTTGGTACATGAATTATTTGCTGGTTTCCTTCCTCTGATAGAAAGTAAATTCTATGAAGGCAGGTATTTTTGTCTATTTTGTTCACTGATATAATCCCAAGCCAGAGAAAAGCTTTGAATTCAGTAGGTGCTCGATAAATATTTGTTGAGGCATTTAATGAGTATTCTGTCCAATTTTACTAGCAGTTGGGGTTTTATGCACTCCTGAACGCGAGCTTCATGTCAGGAGCCTAGTCCCTCAAAGTTTCTACCATTCTTTTTAGTTCTGTGTGTTGCCAGACAACAGTCTCCCTAACACTGGAGCCCACATGTCTGCTGTCCCAGGAGGTTGAACATCTACTGACTGTCCTGATGCTTGTCTATGGCCACCATAAATTTTTGTTTCTGTGTCCTACTTCCTGAGCTGTATGCCCCCCTCACCTCAGAAGTCTCATGCTGGCTCTGATCACTTGCTCCAGTGTGAAATGGGTCTCATTTCTAGATCCCAGGCCCTTTCTCCCAACCTTCCTCACTTCCCAGCTAGCTCATATCCCAACAGAGCTTACTGTACTTGAATCCTGGATAACAATAAATCTTGCATTTGGAGATTTTTTTTTCAGCTCAAGAGATGAAAAGCTTTGCAAAAAGAGTCAGCACCACTGTCAATCTTATCAACAGACCCTTTCAGAATGGATACCTAGCTCCTTAATGTCCTCTGAACTTTGGGAAAGTTACTAACATTCTCTGGTCCTCAGTTTCCTCGAAAGCTAAGCTGAATTAAATGAGATAGAATTGTGGAAGTGCATACTATGGCCCTTAGTACCTAGCAATTATATCCCAATTAGCTTTTCTTTGATCTTTTCCTTAAGAGAAACATAAAAACTGGCATGTGTCTGAGGCCTGCCTTGGGTATCAAGATCTTCCCAAAGCAGGTGTCTTGTGTCTGTATCTGAGCTGCTTGCCCTGGCCTGCCTCTTAAGCTCCATCCAGCCCAGCTCCTGTTTCTTGACTATTGGCCCCAGTCCACCTTTCTTTCCTTTCTGGCATGTCTGCCTGTGTATCAGTCCTTACTGTGCATGCTGAAATCTGCCCAACTCTTCATAGGGTAGCCGTTCGTTTGTTCTGCCTTCCAATCTCTGACATAACTAGCCTGACTCTCTCTGTCTCTCAAGTGTCCTTTATTTGACATATGTAGTATTTAGGAAATCCAGTTTAGAATAAGAGCTTTAAGAGCTGAAAACTCCCTTGCCTCCCTCATGCTTTGAAAATTAGGCTCAAAACAGTGATATATTTTTCTTAATATAATGAATATCTGTCTGGAAGTCTGGGTCTTGCAGAGCCTTAGTCCATAGACTCACCTAATCTGTTCCCTATTCCTCATCCATAACCTACTTCCATCCCTGGGAGCCACTGAAACTACCAGCTAGCAAATTCTTACTTTGTACCTATGACACCAGAAACATTTTATGAATAGTTCCATTAATCATACAGGCTAAGAATACATTATAATTGTATCGGTGACTCACTCAAGAAAAAATAAATATGCTCTCTGGTTCTTAATCTGCTTGACAAAAGGAATTTTGACTGAATTCTACTTTTAGCATAAAACTTCTAAGAAAGACTATCTTTTTCTAAATTTCTTAATTGTGAGGAGTGTGTATGCCTCAAATATAGTTGTAGTATGCTGCAGTTAACTAATGTATATTGCTTCAAGTAATGCTATTGTGCTCAAAATAGATTGTGAGCTCCTAGAGAACAGACTCTTACTACTCAATATCTAGTACAGTGCTTAGGCAGCATTATTACTGCATGAATAGATTCTTCAGAACCAGTTAATGACGTAGGAAATACATGTGACAGTGATATGAAAATTGTCTAGAATGTACTCATACTTTTAAAAATGTAAGAAAGAAGAGTACTCCCTTGGTAACATAGCAAGGGACCTGAAATATCTTTATATAATTCCCTTGGTAATTAAAAAACTCATTTTACTTGTTAGGAACCTTCTGATTATCGCTTTTTTTTTCCCTTTCAGAGAAAAGAAATTTCCCAGTGGTTGAACTTTAGTTCCAGATGCTTCTCTCTCCTTCTAGGCGATGAAAGTGTGAGCGGTGATTTTAGGCAGCAGAATTTGAGCTTGTTAGGTTTTATTTCATATACTCATAGGACTCAGGCATAGAAAGGTTGGGGAGAGATCAAAGGGCAGGTAAAAATCTCCAGGTTCCAAGAATCCAGACTGGTCTACCCTATGAGAGATGGGGGCCGTCAATCTGTGGAGGCACCATTAAGTTTTTCCATTTTTCTTCCAACATTGAAAAATGTATGTGTGTGTGTGTGTTGTTTTCAGTGGGGCATTACACCTTAATGTGTACAGGCTAAATGTGCAAGTTATCAACAAGTTCCATGAACTGCTTTTAACCAGAAAAGGTTCACAGCTTATGAAGGATGCCATCAAAAGGAGTGGCAAGCAAGTGTTCACTTCCCTTTCCTGCCCTAACACCCTGAAATACTTCATTCTTTATCATTCTGCAGGACTGAACTTGCTGTTTGTCACCTCTTTAGAAAACTATCCTTTTGTAGTTGGACCTAATACATGTAGCACGTAGAATTCAGCATGTGAGAGTTTGAGTTCTTGTATCCAGACACTAACTTATCTAGCTAGATTCAGGTATATCACTTATTAGTCTTATTTTTTTGGGTGCCATTAATTTATTTTTGTTAAACAGAAAAGAAAGTTTGCAAAAAAGACTAAAGGCTAGTAAACCTAAGACAAGATTTTAAAAATTTTACATGTACTGTATGCTGATTTTTAATACTATTTGGTCTAATTTTAAGCATTATTAATGATAATAGAGAGTAATTAGCTCTATCATTGAATTTGACAATTTCAAAATAAGGGTAGTGAGTAGGAAACTATTTAATAAGTTTAAATAGCTTTATATTTACAAGTCTTATGTATTTATATCCATTCTATATTTCTTTATAAAAAGGGGCATATGCTTACAAAATTTTACCTGGTATATTATTGTGAAGTATGATCTTTCTGTTTCTCTCTCGTCTGTATTTCATTTTGCCATTTTTATTTATTCAGAATGGGATATTTAAACTCCAGTTAGTGAGATGCACATTTAGGATAAATGACAAGCAACCCTACCTTTTTCTTTCATATATAATTCCTGAAGGTCAAAGAAATAGTGTTTGTTTAATAACTTACTGACAGCATATTTGCAAATGTTAACTGACCAAGGGGATTTAGGCTGTTTAATTTTGTTTTGCAAACTTGGCATTTAATTTTGCTTCAGCCCCTGGGCTCTTTGGAATGCCAGGGTTATAAGTGTAGACTCATTATAGGTCTACAGGAAGCTATTGGCCATTACAGGAACTCAGCTGAGAAAACACCACATGACAGGATTAAGAGGAAGCACTTCACACATGGAACATGAAGGAAGGAACCAGTTTATGTTATGGTTGATCATAGTTACAGTTGAGAGATTTAGACATCTCTGCACAAAGATAATGGCAGGGCATAAAAGACAGGTTGTGATGGTACCATCTGAAATTATGGCATAAGTGAAACCAGATATCCGTTCGTGCATCTACTTGTTCTTCATTTATCTGTTTCTTCAGCATTTACAGTTGATTCCAACTTATTCATTTCTAGAGTCTTCCTTCTACCCAGTAAGATATTTGTGGGTTAATGCAAAATGAGTACCTCATAGGTTTTCTATTTTTAGAAAATTTGGCTTCTCCAAATAAATCATTACTTTATTCTGGTCACCTTCTGTCTCTGATTTTTGTCCATTTCTTCATTGTTGCTTAATTAAGCATTCTCATTTTAAAACAATCCTTGATTAGCCACCCGGTTCCAAATTTATGTCTGTTTTCTCAGTATCTTGGTCTCAGATCATATCTAATACAATAATTCCAGGAACTACCTCCATTTTGCCAAGCATCACAATCATTTTCTTGTTCTGTTTTTTATTGGAAAGTTCTACTGGGCATAGGTTGAAACTGAAGGAACATTAGGGTTGGACGGTTGAGGCACAATATGCAAAGGAATCCACATCACTACCTTCAGAATAAATTGCGCTGATACTATCAATTACAGATTGATTCATTATCAATCATCTTGTACCAATTTGAGCACATAAGGTTTTCCCCAGCACTTCTGCAGGAGAACTGTTTTTCTATGGAATGTTAAAGGGTCATAAAGATTTTATTCTGAGAATCTCAATGATATGGAATAGCATAAAATTAAAGAAATACAAAATTCTAATTTATTTCATCAACAAGGATGATGTATGTTGATGATTGCCGAAACAATCACAAAATTGGAAAAAACAAAAAACAAGTTAGTCTCTGACTCCAGGAGCTCGGTGGAAGAAATGCACAAACACATAAATGCAAGTAAGACTATAAAGTATCATAAGAGAAAAATGAATCAAAGTATCTGCCATGGGAATATACAGCAAGGAGAGACTAACTTTAAGCAAGAGGATCTGAAAAAATTATCAGAAAAAAAAAGTAGATATGGTCATATTGTAGGCAGAGGAAATGATTTGAGAAAAGAAACTAATGATTTGCCAACATCATTTATTCATTTATGCATCCAATCTTTATTACTGATCTGCTGGCATTAGAGAAATAGAAGGTGTGTCTCTACCCATAAGGAGCTCCCAACCTGGTAGGGAGAAGAGACATAGAGAATGAACATTTGATAACTGAGGTAATAGGAAGGGGTAGGCTCAGAGGAGTTATCTCAGGTGCAGATTTCTCAGCATCTCCTGGTATTCCAATTTTAAGAGATTACCATGCCTAGAAATCATCATCTTTGTGGGCATCTAATTTTTAGTAGCAACTCCCAGATGATTCTGGTGATCAAGCAGGTTTTAGAATCAATTAGCTATGAGAGGATGAAACCTGGGTCTAGAAGGAGGGAGAGGAGTTAGTTAAGTGGTGAGGGGGTGACGGGAAGGGAAGGACAGGGATCTTCCAGGCAAAGGGAAGAGTGTTTTCCATATACCAGAGAAAATGTGATGTGCATTTCAGAATAGCAAGAAAAAAAAGGTGCATATTAGGGACTCATATGAGGTGAATCTATTAATAGAGAAGCAGAGAAGGGCCAGATTGGGAAAGATCTTGTATATCACACTAAATACTTTTTTATTTTATCCTGAGAGAGATGGGGATCTTTAAAAAGGTAGGAAGAGGAGTGTGGTAAAAGAGGCACCAAGAAAATACTGCTAATGCATTTGATCCACAAAGAATTTTTTTTTTTGGCTGATGTTTAAATTCTGTAGTCGGAACATTTTCCTACAATGGAAGGAATCGTATGGTTATTATCCTTCTTTCATAAGAGTGTGTATTCTTAGGCTCCATTTTGGGCTTTATTAGTTTTATCTCTGTAAATCAGTTTAGTTTAGCGATGCTTAGTTGGTTCCTGGTAAAACAAAACAAAACAATGTTTTGACATCCTCTGTTTAAAGTGTCCTTAGATATGCAAATAAGTTACAGTTATTAGTTTGTATTCTATGTATGTTATTAATAACCATGATAAGCTCTGACATCTCGGTGTTTTCTAATTAGTGATCTTTGATCACAAAGAAATTTCAGTGAAATTTAGGTCTTTAAGCATTTGCTATGAGCAAGATGTGTGTGCAGTGCTGTGGGTGATAAGAGGGTGAGCAGTTGTCCTCTCTGCCCTTGTGAATCTTACAAGCACTGAAGAAAGTATAAAGTAGAGAAAGTTTGGGTCTTATCTGTCTCATTAACCTGTTGTGTCACCCTGGGTAAAAGACTTTCCTGGAAACTCAGTTTATTCATTTGTAAATTGAGGGGGCTGAACAAGATTATCTCTGAGATCCCTTCTAATTTTAACCATGAGTTTCCAGTGATCTAGTAGGAAAAGGTACATTGATAATGCAAGGTAGAAACCTATATTGCATTGCTGTATTTAGGATCATGTTCTTTGGAGTCAGTCAGAGCTGCGTTTAAATCCTGGCTCCATTATTTACTAGTTTTAAACCTGGGATAAGTTAAATTACGACTCCAAGCAATTGTTTCCTCATCCATTAAATCCATGTTTATAATAGTGACTACCTGTTCTGTAATTATTATTACAACAAGCAAAGAGTTAAAATTAATTTAAAGGCGATATTACATACAGATGGGGGCCCACAATGCACTCATAAGGGGACAGTAATTGAGAAGATTCTTCAAGATGGAGGATGATCTCAGTAGGAGGGGTCAGGGGACCAGAGAAGAGATAAGAATGGGAAAAGAGTTCTTTCTAAAGGAGGGTGGAAATTACACAACATTTTCACATACGTATAAATTAGAATATAAAATACAATAGAACCTTCCACCTTTTTGGAGGGATGATTCTTTCTTGAAGGCAGATTGGTTGAAACTACTGCACTGATAAATTCAAAGGAATGAAGTGACTTGCCTCATAGTTTCAGCAGAGAGCTTCCATGAACCAGGCTGACAATCCAGGCATCAGGAGTGCCACACCCTGATTCAGTCCTATTCAACAATGGATGAGAATCTTATGTATGTATACTGCTTTAGGATCTTAATGAGTTAGGGTTTTGGACAAAGAACAGGTGGAGAGGGAGCCTGTCCCTGACAAGTGCCAGTTTTGAGTAGACCTTGCTCCACTCAAGAGGACTTCCATTCCTCTGACTCATCTACATCGGCTTTCGTAATTTCCACTGGATGCTTGCCTGGGTTCCACTTCGCTTGTCTTGGATCCGAACTCTGATTCCGTCATTTTCTAGCTCTGTCAGGTTGGATAAGTCACTTAACAAATGATCTTCATTTCACTCATCTGTAAAATGGTGATATAATGCCTTTTCAATTATAATTTTTAGTACAAAATGAAATAATATAAATGGAAATGTTTATACACTCTAAATGTGACTAAAATGGGAAATATTGATAGAGTTTTTTCATTAATTTTTCAAAACTTGGAATATAGACTATTATTCATTGAAACAGGCAAAGAAATTGACATGCATTTTTTTGTTGTTGTTTTGAGCCTCAGTTATACAAACTGGCTGTCTACAATGATCAAATTTACTGGACAGTCATCCAAGTCCCACCTCCTTTATTGCCATATAATCCAAGCTAATAAAACACCTGAAGTGTACCTTGGACTGAGACCAAGTATCTAAAATTCCAGTCCAGTATTTTCTATTAAAATACCCTTCCTCTTGAATGTAAAATATATTTGAAATAAAATACACTAGTATAGGATCACTTTAGAAGGATCTCTTTAGAATACTTATGGTAAACTTATATCTTTATTTGATAGAGAGATAGCAAGTATCTATTGAGAGCCTAAGTATTAGTTGATACTCTTCGCACTCTAGAATATCTTGTTCACTGATTAATTTCTAGTCCCTAGCACAATGTCTGGCACATAGAATTCATTTGCTCCTTTATTTATTCACTCAATGTATATGTATTAAAATCCAGCATTCTAATCACACAATCCTTATTTCCACTGGGCTTAAGTTCTTAAATAAACAATATCAGTGTGTGGGCTTCTGTAATGATGCACTCACTGTATTTGGTATTGTTGGGCATTTACAAGCCCAGGCAAAATGAAGGATCCCTGCTTTGAAACTGTCTATAAGATGCTTGTCACAAACTCAGTCCTCAATAAAGTGATGCACATTCACACCTCTTTACCTTTGTTCAAGATGTTTCCCTTCAGAAACATTCTTTTCCTTCTTTTGTCTTTAGTAAATTTTTCTTATGGAACAAAATCAACCATCATCTCTTCCATGAAGCCTTTTGTAATGATTTCCTGGAAGTATTAATCATTCTCTCATTATGCTCTTATCTCATTTGCAGAAACATGTATTTCAATACTATAGCTATAGCTATGGATCTATCTATCATCTATCTACCTATCTATTCTCCTGTTTGACTGCAAACTTCTTGAATGTTTTATTCATCTACAGATACTAAGTGACTAACCCTGTGCCTAACACTAACTTTCTACTTGGTGAAATCTTCCCTTCCTCCCTCCCTCCCTCACTTCCTTCCTTCCTTCCTTCCTAATAAACATCATATAACATATAGAAAACTTGAAAGGGTGACATGCTAAACTCTGCAGTTATTGATTAGAAGTCAAACACAGAGGAGAGTGAGCTGAAGATATCAATTCAGGCTTCATAAACTTAATATTCATTCCTGAGGGATGGTTAGGATTATAATAAATAGCAAGAAAAATAAAAAGCATTCCAGACAGAAGAAACAGCATAAACATATGTTCAGAGACGGAAGTAATCAGGCATATCAGGCATTAAGAAAGAAAGTGCATAATGAGTGAGAGAGAGACAGAGAGAGAAAGAAAGAGAGAAATAGATGACAGTGAGAAGGAAAAATAGATTTGTTATAAGGCTTAGCTTACTTGATTATTAAGATGAGCACATCCCAAGATTTGCAGTGTGAGTTGGGAAGCTAAAGACCTGGAGAGCCAATCTTTTAGTTGCAATTTAGGTTCAAAGGCCTGAGAACCAGGAAAGCCAATAATATATTTCTTGTCTGAAGTAAAGCAGTCTAGAGACTCAGAAAGAGCTGACGTTTCAGTTCAAGTTCACAGGCAGGGAAAAAGCCAATGTCCCATTTCAAAAGCAGTCAAGAAAGGAGAATTCTCTCTAACTTAAGGAAGGTCAGCCTTTTTCATTCTATTCAGGCCTTCAGTGGATTGGATGAGGCCCCACCCACATTAGGGAGGATGGTCTGCTTTACTCCACCTATAGATTCAAATGTTAATCTCATCCAAAAACATCCTCACAGAAACACCCAGAACAATGTTTGACCAAATATCTGGGAACTCTGTAGCCCAGTCTAGTTGACACATAAAATTAATCCTCACAAGATACATATAAAAATATTAGGAAATATTAATTTTTTCTAATATTATTAATAAAAGGCTTTCTGAGACAAGATATTGTGAAGGATATGTAGGTTTGGGATAAGTGGATTTGGGGTTTTAATGGGGATTATTCCTGATGTCAAAGCAGCATGAGCAAAAATATAAGTAAAAAATGGACAAGAAATTTGTGGTTCCTGCACCTACATGGAGTATAGCATAGGATATAAAGAGGGAGTGGCAAAATGCTCCCCACTCCAAACCTCCTCTTTCCTCAACAAGTAAGTGCTTTGAGTTTCTGTTCTCATCTCACGTCCTCCTGTTTTAGTTCAAAGCTGACCAAGAAAATACTGCCGGATAGAGTATGGAAAAATTACAGAAATGTAAAAAAATTAGATTGATGGACTTATTTCTAAATTACTAGAATTTTTGGTCATATATCAAGGAATTAGAAGGACAATTGAGGCCTGGAGTTGCTTCCCTTTCATGGGCAGAAGGAAACAGTCCTTGAAAACTAATTGATGCAGGGTAGAGTCCCCATACCAGAGCTGAGTAGGATGAGATGGGAGTTATTCAGATTAATCAGCAGGGTGAATACAAGTTGCACCTTAGGGAATACTAAATGTAAAAGATTGGGAGTCTTATGTCAATTTTCAAGCCCAAGTGTTCAGCACTGAAATTTAAATGATGAATAAACGACAGAAGTTTTGAATTCAGGAAGCCATTCAAAGATGAGGAGGTGGTGTGGGGTGCTGTGGGGCAAGGAACAAGGGAAAGAGTAAAGGGAGAGAACCCAGGATAATTTCCTAACTATAATTGACTTGGACTGGTTTTTATTAACTCCCCTACTCCTGAGTAGTGGGAGGTCACTCTGATTGAAAGGCTAAGGATTAGGGCAGACAGGAGTTACATTTATAGAGGCAGTAATAAAGGATGCTACTTGATCAGTCTGATTTTTGTCACTGTTGCTCTCTTATCTAAAACCTTCAGTGGCTCTCAAAGATAAGTTCAACTTAATTCACGCTCCTTCATCTGGAACGGAAGAGCTTCCATTAGGTTACAATAACTCCACCTTTAGTTTCTCATGCTGTCCTAAACATATGCTAGACTCCAGACATACATGAGCACTCACTCACTGCTTCTTAATCTTACACTTTATCCTCTTGTCTCTAGGCCCTTATTAACATTATTTGTACCCTTAATGTAATTTAACACCACTGTTTTGAGTAAACTTGAAAGTTGGTTATCTACTGTCTTAAGTAGGGATTTTCATTACGGACTTGTCATTCCAGAGTGTTTAGGTGGGAGCAGGTGAGCTGAGTGAAGATACATCAATAAAGTTGCCTGGGCTGGAAAGGAGGCCAGGAGTGCAGTGACAAGGACACAACCTAACGGTCTACAGGAGAGTCTCCTACAATTGCCTTCCAATTTCAATGTCTTCTTGCCTAACATGGATTAAGTATACACTGAACATTCACCATTTCCATAGCCTTTGTGACTTAAAAGGAAGAGCTGTCACTGAATTCATAAGAAAATGCTTAAAAATTTGGAGAGGAAACAAAAAGAAGGAAATGCAAAAAGGTGAGAAAAAATTAATAATGGCCAATTGAATGTTCTTGAGTCAATTACAAAAACCTTCAATTTGTGAGATTAAGCCTGGTTCAGATGGTTTCATTTACCTGCAATTTAATAATGAACATAGGATATACATGGAAGGGTGCAGGATGTTCGAGAGGAATTTCATGCCAGAATGATTTTGTGAGTTACCTGCTAACTCAAAGGAAATTAAATGTTAATCTTAAACACCAAGTTTATTCCATCCTGGTTCACCCAAAGCACCCCTGATGGCTTAATCATTCTGTACCATGACGAATATCTTGTTTTCCCAGGTGAAAGAAATTACAGAATTAGTAATAGAATACGCTTGCTGATAAATCTGAGGTGTGATTTTTGATGATTTACTGAGTCATCTCTGAGTTTTTGCTTTAATAAACTCAAATGCTATGTAAGCTGAGAGATAAATTAAGAGCATAAAATTTCCAGGGCCCCATGCTCTCCTAAGCACTCTCCAGTTGGAATGGTCAGTTATTCCCATCATGAACTGATACACGATCCCTCTAGGTAACACTTCTGCCAATGGTGATCCTGCCTCTATTTGAACCTCCAATGTCAGGAAACCCACCAAACCAGAAAACTTCCCTTTTAGTCAGTTCATATGAGATGGTTGCCAAGCTCCTCATTAATCTCATTAACTTATCTAGAAGAACCTTATCTTCTAGATAGGCTTCAGCTTATCTTAAATGGTGGTACCCAGGTGTAAACACAACAAATCCGGGTGTGGTCTGCCCAGAGTGAACACTAGACTTCCAGTCTAACATCATGTAAACCTATGTAATACATTTTTCAATTGGAACCATTATAGTCCCAGTTTTGACTGAGGCCACTAGACAATAAATACCACATTCCACAATGAAATGAGAGACCCTCCGGCAGGAGTCGCAAAAGAAATGTCTGAGAACCGGTTCTGCAACTGTTAGTGGACAAGCTATCTACTACTTCCACACTGCAGTTGAGGAGGGAGCCAGTGAGGGTTCTTGTATTTCACTTTAAAGCTAAAGAACAAGGTTTCAACTCATCTACTCTGAAAGCTTTGCATTTGTTCCTGGATCTGGAGAGACATAGTGGACTACTGTACATGTCCAGCCTAAGAAGTCTAAAGGACAAAGATTATGGTGGGCACATTGCTCTGCTGTCTACACGATGGAGAAGCGGACGCAAAGGGATCAGCTTGTGTATAGATGTTTACATCACTGGAATGAAGCTGTATCTTTATGCTTTGAAATGTCTAAAGAATTTATATTACCTGATAATGACAGAAATGTCATGGAGCTAGCCCTAGATTTTATCCAAAGGGCAGGGGAAGAATTGGCCCAAGCTAAATGGATTTGAAATTACCATAAGAGACAAAAATAAAATAGGTTTATAATTATACCTTTTGTTTCCTGTGTGTTCAACTTGCTAAGTTGTTTTATATAGACACATATATGTATGTATACATACACATATGTGTACCTGTATACACACATACATGTGTATATATGATACACATGTAAAAGAATATGCTTATAGCATAAAATCTTAATAGCTATAAATTATTTATTATTAATTATATTTTATGCACTGTATTAAGACCTTTACAAATGTTATTCATTTTTATAGTAATTTTATGGGACAGAATTCATAATTCTCATTTTATTGACAGGAGGCAGCCCCAGAAACTTCAAGTAGCTTGCTCAAGATCTGACATATATTAAGTGGCTTAGCCTGAACTAAAGTCTGCCCGACTCTGAGGCCCAAGCTTTTAACTTGTGATTTATTTTGCCATAAGTTATAGTCAGTGTAGTCTTTCACAAAAGCAGCTGATTTTATTGTGTAGATTTTTCCCATAGACACTGGGCATTTAAAAAGGAGTGAGAAGATTATTCATAAGATATGGTATAAATCAGTTTATTCCTTCTAAGAATTCACATTATTATAATGAATATAAAAGGGACATTTTGTGACACTAAAGGAAACAACAGATTTAACACACACAAAAATTTTTTGCTGTTTTGTTCAACTGAAAATGCAGGGCTGCTTCCACCTGCAGACCAAAAGAACAACTGCAGTATTTCCAGTTCTGTAATGAATTCCTTTCATAGACCAATAGCCAGGGAGCTAGGCTGAGGGTGTCACTCACCTTGTCACCAGGTGGCTCTAAAGCCTCAGCCAGGAGCAATGCAAATACTGGGTGAATAGGAACATGGTGCATAGTGAGTTGACCAAAATTTTTGTTTTAAGGATTTGGCAGAACAAACAGCTCTGGGGCTGCAAAGATGATCAGGCCACTTCTACCAGGCTAGTATGCATCCTGGAGGACCCTGAATGTTTCAAGAAGAGAAAGTCCAATCTTACTCCCTCTTCTGTAAAATGTGGGGGCTATGACGATTCAATTCAATTCAATGAATATCTGTTGAGGTCCTACCACATGCCATACAAAATTTTAAGCATGTAGGATATACCAGTGAAAAAAACAAAGATGTCTGTCTTTATGGAGCTTAGATGAAATAATGTATTTGAAAATATGCTATAAGCCCTATTGAGCCACACACAGTGATAATTGTCCTTCAAGTCTATAATAAATTGGGAAATCTTGAATATTTCTAACTAATATGCCTATGTACTGTTATGAGAAATGGTATAACTTAAGGCTGTTGTCAGAGTAATCTGAGTGGAATTCTTTGCTTCCTCTCATGTGCTTGACTCTGGTCCACTCACTGCATTGTAAATTTCTCAAAAACTGGGATGAGGTCCTCCATCTTTTATTTTCTCTGTGTTCCCAAGACCTAGCATAGTACTGGAGTCAGGGTAGGCTGTACATAAAGCTAAATATGGGAGTCCAGAGCATGAGAGAATGTGAAAGAGATTTATCTATATAGGCTTGTAAACGGTTTATTCCAAATCTGTACCCTCCATCCTCACTGCTCCCTGCACATTTATCTCTTCCTTAGCAATGCGCTCACGTCCCAGCCATGAAGTTTCTGCTGCTCTGTCAGTCTATATGATTCTTCTTTCTCGCATCTCCCATTGTATTATGGCCTCATCCACAGAAATTAATTTAAGCGTGTCTGTCTTATGTCATTCCCTAAAAGTAGTAAACGTCAATTCAGGCACAGTTCTGTATTTACTTGAATTATCCCTCACCCCCACCCACTTACAATATCCAATAAATTTTGAGAGTGACATAACTAAGTTATAGTCTAGATCTTTCTGGTGGAAAAATCTCCAATTTCCAGAGGTATGTGT
Organism: Lepilemur ruficaudatus; assembly: GCA_963574885.1. Lineage (NCBI taxonomy): Eukaryota > Metazoa > Chordata > Mammalia > Primates > Lepilemuridae > Lepilemur > Lepilemur ruficaudatus. The sequence goes on from CAUYRT010028497.1 coordinate 50,810, forward strand.
GCACATGTGTGTGTTTCCATGTGCTCAATGTGTTTTCCCTCCTTACTCTTCTCCATTAAGTTCTGATGTTTGGGTTTGGGACCTGCTATTGGTATTCGTTAGGGAAGAGATTGTGCCAAAGATGTGATTGTGATAACCTCTTTCTTACAGCTTTGTCTGTGATTTGCAGTATATGATTCTAAAAAATAATATGCTGATTTTTATGCCAGTTTTTCTTTTCTTGTTCTGAACCAGCCTCTCAAAGCATGGTCATTTGTCACAGAATCAGAATTTTATATAGAACATATATAAAATGTGAATTCCTGGCCTTTACTCCCAATTTCCTGAATCCAAATCTCTAAGGGTGGAGCACTTAGGTCTGCATTTATACCAAGTGGCCTTGGAGATTCCAGTGTACACTCACATTTAAGAAACACTGCCCTTGGGTGCTCTGTTAGCGAGAAAAGTACATTGTAAAAGGTCCCTGGGTGGAAAGCTAGCAGCTAAATTCAGGACTTTTCCTGTAATGGGAATGTGCTTTTGGAATTGGTTTGCTCTCCCAGATCAATAGAGCGTTAGCATTTTAGGTTTTAGGGCACAGGGAAATATTCAGTTGTGACTCACCAAAGCAGCATGTGTGTGCGTGTATACCATGGGTAATTACACTCTTTGAATGAGCACTTTAAAAAGTGTGTATTATTTTTTTCTGTCAAGTAAAATAAATAAAATAAGTAAAATGAAAGGCATCTGTAATAAAAGTCAGATAAAATATATAAGGTGAACCTCACAAACTAGTGACAGCTAATGTTAATGTATAGAGTAGTACCCTCTTATCCTTGGGAGATACTTTCCAAGACTCCCAGTGGATGCCTGAAACCAAGGACAGCATCAGACTCCCTATGCACTGTATGTGGTGGATCCGACAACCAAGACGGCTGCTAAGTGACTCAGGGGTGGGCAGTGTATACAGTGTGGACATGCTAGACAAAGGGATGATTCACGTCCCTGGGCAGGATAGAGTGGGATGGCTTGAGATTTCATCATGATACTCAGAATGGTACAAAATTTATGACTTACAAATTGTTTATTTCTGAAAATTTTCATGTAATGTTTTTCAATGATGGTTGACTATGAGTAGCTGAAATCTCAAAAAGGGAAATCCTGGATTACGGGGGGTGACTATAGATCCTTTGGTTTATAGTCTACATATGGTTTTTCATCCAGCTTTTATATTTAAATTTACATTTAATATACTTGAATAAAATTGAATTAAAATTAGAAATAACAAAGTTGCCACAAAAGTTTGTTATTTTAATGTACTCTTGAAAAATGCTATATCAATACTGATTTTATCCTTTCATCCCTTTATACTAAATACTATGACCAAATCATTATTAAATAGGAAAAAGTAATCCCTTTATGAGCTGTCACTAAAATAATTATCTTTGTAGCTGATTCTTTCCAGAATAATGAACTATTTCTAATCCTTTTCCTTGTTCCTCTCTCTCTCTCTCCATCTATCTTCCCTTTTCTCTGTTTCTCCTCCCTTCTCATTCTCTCTTGCATCAAGAATCATATCAAAAAATTTTCTACTATCATTCAAAAATATTATTTTAATATAGACAAATCTATCTGATGAAGATACAATGACAATATATTATATGTGCTTTTAAAATATTTTTAGAGGAGTGTTGGTTATGAAATATTTATACCTGTTAAGGCTACCCATTCAGGTATAGGTAAAACTCCAGTTGCCTCTGCTATATCAAACACTTTTTTTTAAAAAATTACCTTTTTTCCTAATATAAATAGGTTTTTTCTTTTATTGGACACATTTTCAAATATTGGTAATATAGGACATTCTTGGTCATAGTAATATTTACATTTAGACACTCTTCGAAATGATTTACAGATATAGTATCATTTAATCTTCGCAGGCATCTTATGAAGAAGGTATTATACCAGCATTTTGAAGAAAGTGGAGACTAAGAGCCCTCAGCCCATAAGCTTCAGAGCAAAGGTTTGCATCTAGAGCAGTCTGGATTAAAATGCACAATTGTTTCCATTCTCTGATGCTAAAAGGTCAGAAGCCTTGGCTATACCTGCTGCCCAGGTGCTGGAAATCCTTAATGGGGCCTTTCTGCCCGACACTTTGGAATGCAAACTCCCTTGAGCAAGTGCTTGTTTAGCATAGTTTCACCGGCGGCCTGTCTGTCTAAGGTAGTCAGCAAATATTAAAATAGTACTAACAATAAAATTACACTCAGTCAACCGTGTAGCCTTCTTCTGAGGGGGAGGAGAATAGCTCACTTTTCCTAGAGGACCTGAGAAAGATAAGTTTACAGACTGTAGGATAGGGTGGGACCCTTCCTCCTTCCCTCCATCTTGGCGGTGGCACGTGCCTCTGGTGACCATCATCTTGCATAAGCTCATGGCTGGGGCAAAAAACATTACTAGGGCTCCTTCTCTTCCCCACCCAAAACATACTCAGTCCTTTCACTGACCTGGCTTCTGATTGGAGGTTGGTTGCTTCGGATAATGACCTGCAGGACCCCAGTGTTGGTTACAACCTGTTTGTATTATTCTTACTGCAACTTAAGACGCCTGCAGGGGCGTGTGAGAAAAGGTAAAAGGCTGGTATTTTCACATCCCCAGGTACCAGAAATGCAGAAGAGCAAAAGCGTTCCAGCTACCTGAGTGGGCCCAAGGTCACATCTGCCCACGTTGCCTTCCAGACTGGCTACTTGCCACGATGAGGGATCTTCTTCAGTATGTCGCCTGCTTCTTTGCTTTTTTGTCTGCTGGGTTTTTGATTGTGGCCACCTGGACAGACTGTTGGATGGTGAATGCTGATGATTCCCTGGAGGTAAGGAATCAGCAACTTTTTTTTCTGACCCCAGTCAGTCCAAATTTTCTTTAAATCCCACTGCCATATACAAAACTCAATATGTTTATTAAGACTAATAATAGCAAAAATAGGCAATGTGGGCTGACTGACTACTATTGAGTCTTTACATTATCAGCTCATTTAATCCTCATAGCTATTTTATGAGGTAAGTCTTATTGTTATCCCATTACACAGATGAGGTAACTAAATAGTCCCTCTATTTTTCATAAGGATAAATTTACAGAGAGGTAATTAAATAATCCCTGCCACTGTGACCTCCAGAAATCCACTTCTTCCATTGCTGCATATACCAGATAGAATAACGTTTCGGTAACTCCCTTTCATTCAAAGATAAATTTAACTTGATGACAGTATTAACAGTAGTGAGATGGACTTATTAAATAAGAGTGATAATAATCTAAGAGATTGAGTAATCAAATGCAAGGCCTATAAAACTTACCCAATTCGTATGCAATAGAAAAATGTTACCTTAATGAATTTCCAAGTAGAAATAAATATGCTGAGGGAGAAAGAATCTTTCCAGTGCATCCTGATGTGAAGGGGATAGACATGGATTTAAGAAATCCTCTCTTAAAAATCAGTTGCTCTTGGGAACTGACTTTTGTGAAAGAGATGAGTGAGTGGGTTCACATTTGAGGATTTTATTTTTCTCACTGGAGAAGCAGAAAGAAGTAATTTTGAAGTTCAAAAGCATTTTCTGTGGCCGTAGAAATCTGAGAGAGGTAGAACTGAGTGAAAAAAATCAGATCTTCAGAATCAGCTGCTATTCATTGTCAAGGTTTAGGAAAGTGTAGGTAAGAAAAAGAAACAGTATTTCAGGAGCTCAAACAAAGAGTATAGAGCAACACAATTTGCTCTTCCATGTACATCCTGAAGGGAACAATTTACCCTAATAAATGCTCCAATGCCACCTCTGTGAAGTTTAGTGAACATACTCAAGCATGAGTTTATATATTTTTCTTCTAATTTTCTTTATTAGATTCTCAAGTTGGAGTTAGAAATAGAAAGTAATAATCTTCCTATTTTGCTGGGCATTATTTCTTGCTGTTTACTTTTTCTTTTAATTTTCCTCTGACTTCTACGTAGCATTTCAAAACCAGGAGTCATAAATACCTCTTTAGTGCTAGAAAATTACACTTCTAAAAAATTGTGATAGAATTGAACTCCTATAAAGAATGTCTGCTATAAGTGAGTCTAGCGATGCATTTTATCTGGCCATGAGTATAAGCAGTGAATGAAAAAAAAAATGCCCTTTGAACAGTGCTCAAGGAAAAGTGCAGATAAAACCTTCTACTGTCATTAGTTTGCCATTATCTACACTGCCAATGGTAAGTGATTAATGCAGAAATATGTTGAACTTGAGAATACTTAAAAGTGTGTTTTTAAAAATGTAAAAAAATGCAAAATCCTATCTAAAGACATTGTTAAACTATTTTCTAAAACAATTTAAAGTCTTTCTGCTTTAAGCTAACATAATTGCTAACTTCGCTTGATAAGAAATAGAGTTTTAGAAAGGGTCAAGCCTTGCAGAGAGAGAAAGATATTGGGAGTGCTGGCATTTAAAGCACCTTCTTGCACTTTAGTACATCCAACTAATTTGCATCTGTCCTGTGCAGGAATAAGTCTAGTTAAAATGAATGGAATGAGCAGTTCAGGTTATTCACCTCAAGTAAATCCTTGCTAATCTTGAACAAGAGTTTGTATTTTTTAGCTTCTTTCTCACTTTCCATACTTGAAATGTATTGATAGACTAGTCTCCAAGAAGCCTCCACATTATAAGAAGAACCTCATAACAAATCAGGCCCCCTTCTCTTTCATCTAACCCTTTATTTCTCAATATTTTTAATTGGAGAGGAATCTCTCATAATAATTGCTACTTGAATTGGCCAGGATATAATGTTATACTGTTGTTCACAAATCTGAAGGTTCTGATATTCACTAGCTGAATTGTACTTCTCTTCTTCCTTACCCCCTTCCCCATTTATATATCACCTTTTGGTTCATATAATGGCTCACATTTAAAAATTGTTGCACAAACAACACAAAACTCTGTGTGTGTGTGTGTGTGTGTGTGTGTTTTAAAGCAGACCATGGAAAATTTAAAGAAATATTATGAATTTATAGCTCTGCTAATATTTTAGGATGATACAGACATGAGAGTTGGAAGATGGATTCTATGGTTCAATTCAACATAACAGAAATATAAAATATATGTCCTACAGAATATACTATGCTAACCCTACTAGAGAAGGAAAAGACAAAGCAAGAATGGGTCCTGCCTTCCAGAAGTGTACATTAGTGAGGGGAAATAGATACACATGAAACTATAAAAACAGGCATAGGTCAATTCATATTTTGAGAAAGAAAGGAATAAGGTATCATTGGACAGAAAAATATACAGTGATTATTTCCTGTTAGGGACATTGAAGCAGGTTTTATGGAAGCAAAGACATTTGAGCAAAGACTCAAAAGGATTTCAAAAGACAGAAATGACAGCAGAGTCCTTTTGGAGAAGAGGACTATATGGGAGAAGTGCGGAGAGAGGAAAAGCTCCAGGCTTGTTAGAGGCTTAAGGTGAGTGACACTAGCAAGAGGCAGAAATTGCTCATCTATTCTTTTGTCTTACCATAGTATGCTTGCCTTGCAGAGTAAAGTTCTTTGTATTAAGTAAAAAATCTTAGGGAAAAAGAAATGGTTCATGGAATTGCGGTGTGTATAGCCCCAAATTGGAGACCAAAGGCTCTGAGCTACCACCTGCTTTTGTCATTATTGACTCAACTGGATCTCTTGGAAGACTGATGTGGGGAAGAAAACTTGGGTTTTGAGATTTTTTCAAGCCTGTGTTTGCATCTTAATCCACATTAACTGTCTTTTATGAAGTAACTTAATAGTTTGTCTTCGGCGATTTCCTCAGTTATAAAGTTAAACTTAGTTGTTTCTAAGGTGCTTTCCAGTCTTTATTTTCTGTAACATCAGAACTTCATGACCATGTGTACAATTGCAGAGAGTTGGCTAATAACTAAAGGACTGATGGTGTCTAGAGCCTTCCCAGACATTTCCATTAGGAATCTAGTATGAATATACTCCGTTTTTCTATAACTTTATACACTCCCCCTTCCTTCCTTCCTTCCACCGTCCTTTCCTCTTTTCTTCCTCCCTTTGCTCCTTCTTTCCTTTCTCTTTTTCTTCTCCTCTCTCCTTTTGTCCCTCTTCTATCCCTCCTTCTCATTTCTTCCTTTCTCCTTTTTGTTTTTACCCTTTCTCCTCCTTCATCTCTATCCCTCCCTTTCTCTCTCTCTCTCTTCTTTATTTACATCTTCCTTCATTTCATAAATATTCCTTGAAACCTTCTGTATACCTGGCACTGTGGCAGGTGTGGGGTTATAAAGGAAACTGAGACTTAGAGCTTCCTTAGGTTGCTCCTAGTGTAGTGAGGGAGACAGGCAGGTGAACTTGTAGATTTAACATGATGAGGCAAGTGCTGCCATAATGCATAACCCCAAATGGGCAGCTCACCCAGTCTTAGGTAATCAGTGAAAGCTACCCAAAAGAAGTGGTATCTGAAGGACAGATGTCCTATCACCCCAAAGAAGTGATATCTGAAGGACAGATGAGTGAGGCAGAAGAAGTAGAGAATATTCCAAGCACAAGAAATTGTGTGCACTCAGGTCTAGATACGATAGCACTGTATGTTTGTGGCATTGTGTATATTTCAGCATGGTAAGAGTTTCCAGTGTGGCCAGGACAATACGGGAGCTAGGTTATCAAGGGCTTTCCATATCATGTAAAATATAGATCTTCTACCATAAGCAAGGCAGCTTCACTCTAAGCAAATAGGTATGTGCTTTTTAGAAAGATCAATCATTCTGGCTTCTTGTGGAGAGTGGTTGGAAGGTGTAAAATGAGGTATGGGAAGATCAATTAGGAGACTTTTACCACAGATCAGGAGGGAAACAATGGTGGTCTGAACTAGAGTGGCAGCAAGTATGAAGAGTTATGTAAAGATATGGGGAAACTCTAAAGAACTCAAATTGATGTGGTTTGTAATTGACGGCGTGTGTGAAAGAAAGTGATGAAAAGAAGGAAGACAAAGTTGAAATCCACCTTATTGATTTGGGGCAATTGGAAGGATACTGAAGTCACTCACTAAGAACCTAAAGGGGAGAAAATTCATCTTTGTATAGAAGTCATAATGGAGCAATGTCTCTGGACCATCCCACTGTTTTTTTTTTTTTTTCTGCCTTAATATGTTGCACAAAACCTGGAGATAGGAACACCATTCTTTATAGTGGAGAAGTTTAGAGGTTAGATTTGACGTCAGAGGGAACTGAGGTTAAATCTCATTTTGCTAGGTAGCGTCTGCATGAATTTAGACAGGCTTTTAAACTGCTATAAACCACATTTCCTCTTCCATAAAGGGAGAATAATAATACACACATCAGAAGTTTCTTGTGAGGATTAAATGAGCTTGTGTATCTAAAGCATTTGCTGTAGTAGCAGGCAAATACAAATCAGCCAATAAATGTTAGATATATTATTGTCTGTTTGCAGTTTATTGTTTTGTTTTTGCTCTGAATAAGAGGATGACATTTTGCATAATGTTCACTGAACAGAGAGATATGAGATTTAAGTTCTATTCCTATTTTCTCTATTGATTTTATTGCAGAAACTTTATTTACTTCTTTGAGCTGTGGTTTGCCCACGTTTATACTTAGGACTATTTCCTTTTTGTCTGACCAGGGGAATGAGGCAGATCATAGAGTCAAATAACAAAAGTTATCTATGGAAGGCTCACATTTAACAAAATAAGTTATGAATTATTTATTAGTAATATGTTAAATATATAATATGTAGTTATCATTATTCACACTGAAATAGAAAGACAGTTTCTTCACACAGTTACTGATCTCTCAATTATCAGAAGGAAAAAGTATTTTTACAAGAGGATTCCATTTTCAGTTAATCTTTTGTTAATTTTTTTATTGAGAACCTGCTATGTACCAAACACAGTTATGAGTGAAATTTTTTTACCTCAAAAGAAGCTTGCTCGCTTTTGAATTTATTTTATCCCTATCATCAGGTTCTCTTCTGAAATGTCTGTTTGCATTAATGATGCTATAATTCTTTCAGACAGAAGACAAATATTAAAATGATTATATCTAGCATGCACTTTGATCCTTTATATAATAGTTTTACTTTCCAGTTGAATTTCAAACACTTTCAGTAGACATTTGAAGCTACTAATATTCTCCCATTCATCTTATGATTTCTTACAGCACCTGGCACTGACAACCACATAATAGGAGCTCATAATGCATTTGTTCACATGAATTGATGGGGCACCTATTAAAAAACCTGGCAATTTGTTGAAAGAGTGAATAAATGAATGAAATATAATATGAGGTGATCTTTGGAAATCTCATATTTAGCCGTAAATAAAAAGTATGTCTGTAGGGAAATGACCATTTTTTTTAAAGCAAGATTTTATATCTTGCTACATTTTACATTTTTTCAAGATATATGTTTTACTCATTTTTAAATTTCAGAATGTTACAAGTGTACAAATGTTTTGGCTACATGAATTGCTTTGGTACAGTTGGAGTCAAAGCTATAGTGTGCCCATCTCCCAGAAAGTGTACATTGTACCCATTAGGTGTGATTTTACCCATCCCTTCCCTCCCCCCCACTTGATTTCCAATGAGTTTTCATGGAAACTCATAAGATGTTCATTTTTTAAAGGTAGCAACAAAGATATAATCTTCTGGAATGTCTGATAAAGTTGATGAAGAGTGAATTCTGGTCTGGAGAATGTGGCTTTTCTGCCTAGTGTTTCAAAGATAGAAACACAAAAAAGGAGAGAGAAAAAAAGAAAATTAATAATTTATAATAGTTCACTCAACAAAAATTTGATCTCTGTCACTGGGCAGTAATTATTGCAAAATTGTAATATCTTGCTTTTATAAGGAAAGCATTCTGATGTATGTAACTTAAATAAATTAAACAACAAATATTAACATTGAAATATTTGGAGAGTTCAGATATGTAAACCAAGTGAAGACCACAAATATTATATTTTTATAGTAACTTTGCATTATCCAATTTTTATCATTTACACTTTTAGCCAGTGCTCCAGGAATAACCAGATAGAGGTAAAACAAACATATTTTAGCAAATAAACTCATGACTTTCTTTTATAGCTTATCAATGTAGAACATAAAGAAAGTAGAAAGGAAAGGTGACATCTAGTATGATTATTTTAGTTTTGCTTCCCCATCTTTATTAAGGCCTGTCTTGACTTCTTTTAGACTCTAGGATTGTTAAAAGATATAAAATAAAATGTAAAAGTAAAAAAGTTCAGAATCCCATTTTTAAAAATTTAAATGCAGTTTATATTAGAATTGAAAATATTTCAAATTTTAGTAGTAAAACATGTTATTTACTACACTATTATTAAAGCTTTTCCATCTTACTAAATATATCTAAGTAAGTACTATATATAGGCAAGTTGTATCTTCAATGTTAAAGCACATTAGCACAGGGTGGTAAAGTGGTATGAAAATTATAAGTTTTTATAATATATGTGTGCAAGGTGGTTTTTAAAATGGTATATCTTTTTTTCTTTATTGAAGTGTAATTTACATATCATGCCTTTACTCCATTTTAAGTGTACAATTAAATGATTATTAGTAAATTTACCAAGTTGTACAGCTATTTACATAAATCAATTTTAAAGGATTTCCTTCCCCCTATTGAGACCCCTAATTCCCACCCCCAAATACATTTCAAACATGCCCCTCCCCTCCACAGTGCTCACCACATGTCTCAGATGTGGGTCTACCCAACCACCCCCCAAATCCCTAGTGGACACCACCACCATTTGAGCACCATAGTGTTAATCAGCCAGTACCAATTTGATGACGAGTACATGTGGGGCCCATTCTTCAGGTCTTGTGTCACCTCACTTCGAATAATGGGCTCAGGCTTACTCCAGGATAATACAGTTTGATTATTATCCAGTTGTTTGATTTTTACAGTTTGATTTTGTTCTCTAATTTCCTTCA